>PVJH01040729.1:0-15461 GCA_004026705.1 Nesogale talazaci
ACAGGTCTGTTCTGGCCTTCGGATCATTATGAGTCTTTGAGTTAGTGAATCTTTACAGAAACAGATTGCCAAGTCTTTTCTCATCAAGGGACTCTAAGAATCAGTCTTTCTTTTAGCAGATGAGTAGTTGAACTATTATTCCATCAGAGATCCTTATTATGCCACGAGGAAGCATGAATTATCCCTGGAGAAGGTGGCCTTGTATCCAAAGCAGATGAACTCCCAAATGACAATAAGCAGTTACTTATCCATTATGTGATTGAACCAGCTAGGCTCAGTGCAGCTGCCACGTTAAGCCCAAACAGAGATTAACAACCACAACTGAACAAATTATAGATAAGTGTGTTAAATGCATTATGTATGTCTTAAACAAATACATGTCTAAAGCTGCTAAATTTTGGTATGTATTGATATTTGTGAAACAAGGAAACACACAGGATTTTCCAAAGTGCACATTTACTGCCACCAACATACACCCATAGGCATAATCACAGTATCATCTTTGGCATTCCTAAGGAAATAGAGTCTATAATTAAAAATAATTTGCCTAATTTTGTTTATATCACAATTCATCATACATTTTATAATGGCTGAGAGACTTTGAAAATGGTGGAATAAGGACATCAAAAAGTTTATGCCTTCATAAAACCAGTGAGGAGAACTAGTAAGTATTCTCAAAATCCAATTTTTCAGAATTTGGAAAAGTCTCCAAAGTCTTAAAACAATAAAAGGAGCATTTATTTCAAATAATAAACCTTTTATAAACCTTTATGTACTTTTTTTTAAAAGAAAAAGTGCTTCACTTTCTGAGAAATTCTAAAAAGTGCATTATTATATCTTGTGGTTTAGTTTACATTTCTCTATGGCAAATAATATTAAATATGTTTTCATGTGCTTATTTTCCCTTTGTGTATCCTATTCAATAAAATATCTTTCTAACACACTCTATCTGATATCAAAGCTGGTCACATTCCTGTTGAATGGCCAGAGGGTATTCACCAGAGGCTTCATCCAGGTGGGAAACCTGGAACTAGATTTGGGCCTTTCACTGTCATCCATACCCTTCTGTGAACTGGATGCTCAGAACAGAAATGCTAATACGGCTCCCTTCTCTGGTCTTGAATTTCATTTATTATCCTCAGATCACATGGGCTGTTATGCTCTTTTCATCTGGACTTCACTTACATGGCTACAGGTTTTAAGGCAAGCTAGTGGAAACCAACATATTATTCTTTCTAATATTAAGGCACCAACTAATTTCTCTACTTTGCACCCATATCTTTGCACCCCACTTTGCACCCTTTTCTTCATGGAGGTAAGTATCCAGTAGAACCACATCATAAGAACCAATTGTGCTTGGATTACAGTTATAATGAAGTATGAGCTGAAAATGCAGTCATATCTTTGGTCCATTTTAGAGATGCCATTTCCAGTTTATTGAGGAACAGCATAAATCATCCCCCTGGATGATTCTCCTAATGTTAATTCTATTGATAGTATCCTTAATTTATCCAATGATAAAGAATGTAAAAATACCGTTGAAAAATGAAAGTATAAATATATGACAATTTTTTAGGCTAAAATACGTAGATTGTTGACTTGTACAGATTAAAAATTCAAGTGACTGGACATTATTTATGCAAATATTGAGGTTGAAGATTGGGAAAGCTTTCAATTATGCTCATTCACAAAGGCAGAACTAAGACATGTCACAGATAGGCACAGATGATGAAAATCTGTGGTGCTCTTGCATTGCCATCTATTGGGCACCCTCAAAGTAAGAGAATTAAGCCAAAATGCACTGACTTCCAAATTCATACCTTGGTATAGGAATCATCTGTTTCTTCTCAAAGTAGGGTGTTATAGCCTTAGGTCCAAGGAAGTATTTCAGTTACTTTAATCTGCTACTGGTAAGTTTAAGGCAAAGTCCAGGTTACATAGTAGGCTTTTCAATAAAGATGCTATGCACTGTAAAAGGATAAAATCTAAAGTTCTACTTATATATAATACATGGCTCAGTTCACCAAGGGCCAGAAATTAGGTCAAAGGTCTCTAATTAGGAGCATAATATTGAGTAGTTTCTCTTTGGAAATCGACTCCTATAGAAGTAATGTTAGCCATTTTCCCCAATGACAGATCATCTCACCTTGTTTATCCATCCATAGAAGTAAACCACCTTCTCTCTCAAGGTCAGACTTGTTCCCATAGGTACTGCCACCTCTGGACTTGAATTTTCATTGAGGTTTACTGAGCACCTTTTAGGAATGTCTGTTGATTTGAGGTGACCACAGAGTAAAGTCATATGGTAGAAGCCAGTTTGTTTTCTCCCTCTCCCTATAGTAGATTAGGTGGAGCTTCCTCCGATGAAGTGGTTATTAAGATGTACAAATAAGGGGGTTATGTATGGATCATGAGCAGTAGGCAGGCACACCGTTACATTGCTTGGGAGACAAGATTAGGAGACTACAAATCCTGAATACAGATGCCTACCTTTGTCTTGGTGTTTATCCTTATCATAGTTTCATAGAATAATCGTCTTTTTGTAATTGATTAACTTCACTCAGCATAATAGTTTCCAGGTTCAATCATGTCATGAGATGTTTCATAGTTTCATCATTGCTATGTTAAACAGGGTTCTCTAGAGAAACAAAGCCAGGACACTAATAATTTTATGGATATCTATAGAGATAGATATCTAACAAAAGAAATAAACAGTTAACCTGTAAAGCAGTATGAATGGCTCAGTGCAACTCACTTCTGTGTGAGATAGCTAATACCCTGGATGTTCTTCAAGTCTTGAGTTCTCCTAGGTAGAGCAATTCAGACTATCTAGCTACAGGCAGCAAACAGCAAGGCAGGTCACCAACAGTCAGCCAGATGACAGGGTCTGAAAGTCCCCAGCTCAAGAGATGTATATTCCAAGAGTGTGGTGAAACACACTACTTGAGGCATGAAGGAACCTCAATTTCCGGTGACACAGTCCACAGTTTAGGTTTCCCCAGGGTGATGTAGCTTGCAAAATGGAGGCACAGAACAAGCAAGGCCGTCGGTGGCACACTGATCTGAAGATCCAAGAGCAAAAGAGAGAAAAGGCAAGGCTCACCAAGCCATTTATCTCTCCGCCCTTCAATTATTCTCACATGTGTTCATTGGCTGTGTTGGCACAACAAACCTAACGATCACAACTGTTTTTTAGGGATTCATGGTATTCCATTGTGAGTATGTATGAGTTTCTTTACCCATTCTTGTACCAGTGGGCATTTGAGTTGTTTCCAGTTTCTAGCTATTGTGAACTGTACTGCAATGAACATGGGGAAGCATGTGTCTGTTCATACATGTACCTTACTTCTTAGGAGATATAGCCCAAATAATATCTCTGGATCATATGATATTTCTATTCCTAGTTGTTTTAAGTAGTTCATTTTTTCACTTATTTAAAGAATGAAGTTGAGGGCTGAGCCCCGGTGGCATAAGTGGTTGAGTGCAGGAATGCGGCCCGTGGGCTTGGCGGTTCAAACCCAGCGGCGGCTCTCAAGAGCAGCACTGGGTAGCGCCCACGACCACCAGAGGCAGTGACGCGCCCCCCCACCGCCCCCCCAAAAAAGAATGAAGTTGGAATTTGAATGGAGATTGCATCATATCTATAGATTGTTTTGGGTAATATTGACATTTGCACAATATTAAGTCTACCTATTCATAAGCATAGGAGTCATATTCCTATTCCTATTCTACCTATTCATAAGTATACCTGAAGGCATAGTGATTGCACGTTCAGCAGTGATCTACAAGGTCAGTAGTTTGAGACAAAGACGAATTAATCCATTTATAACGTGTTACTTGAGAAAAATATTAAAAGTACCATGGACTGATAAAAGGACAAACTTACCTGTGTTGGAAGGATAGCAAGAGTGTTCCTTAGAGGTAAGGATGGCAAGATGTCATCTTACGTACTTGGGACATATTATCAAAAGAGACCAATCCCTGGAGAAGCACATCATGCTTGGGAAAGTGGATAGGCAGCAAAAAGAGAAGGGCTGAGACCATGAGCCCAAGCATAAGAATAATTGTGAGAATGTGTAGGAACAGGCAGTATTTCATTCTGTTACGTAAAGTACCTCTATGGGTTGGAACAGACTTGATAACAATAACAATAACATCCACAAACACTGTGCATTCTTACATTTATGTAAGCTTTTTTGTGCGTGTGTTTTCTTATAATAGTTTTCTTTGTTTTGGTCTATTCCTTGGTATTTCATCTTTTGTGTGCCTATCAAAAGTAGTATTATCTTTAATATCTTTTCCAGTGCTCTCTTTACTGGTACAAAGGAATCTAGTTTGCGTCTTTCCCTGTACTCTTTTTGTGGAGTCTTTTGGATTTTCTATGTATCAAATCATATCATTTGTAAATGCATATTGAGAATTCCATGGTTTTGTTCTCTAATGGTTTGGGTTACGATCTCTAGCAGGATGTTCCCTAACAGTGGTGATACAGGGCATCTTTGAATCTGCTGTGATGACGCCCTTTTCAGTTTTAATTCTAGATATTTGCATCTTCTTTGTTTCCTTGGTTAAGTTTGCCAGCAGTTTGTCAAAATTGTTAATTCTTTCAAATAACCAACTTTTCGTCTTGCTGATTTTTCCCATTATGTTTCTGTTTTCTGATGATTTATTTTCTTCTCTTGTTGGAGGTTTTATGTTTTCACTCTTGTTCTGGCTGTTGGTGTTGTGTTAAGGCGTTGACTTTGGATTTCTCCTCTTTTAGTCATGTGTGAATTAATTATGTTAAATTTACCTCTAATAAATGCTTTAGCTGGGCCCCAAGATTTGGGTATGTTCTGTTACTGATCTTATTTCTCTCAAAGATTTTCTTAATTTCATTCCTTTTATGTGCTACTGTCCATTTGTTCTAATGTAGCATGTTGTTCATTCTCTGTGTTTGACTTTCTGCTCTTGCTCTTTCTGTTGTTGATTTCTAGTCTCAGAGTTGTAATCTGAGAAGATGGATAGTGGGACCTCAATTAAAAAATCTTTTTAAGGCTTGTTTTGTGGCTTGCTGTGTGATCTACTCTGGAGTATGTGCTATGTACACTGGAAAAGATTGTATATTGTGCTGTTGTCAGTATAGTGCTGGTATGTGTATCATATATTTATGAGGCTGAGCTAGCTAATTGTGTTATTTAGCTCTTCTGTTAATCTTTTTTTGAAAAACAATTTTACTGACATATAATTCACATATCACCCATTTCAAAAATTTAGGTTGTTCAGTTTTCTGACTGAGTTTCTTTCATCAGATCTCTTTTCCTGAAAAACGTACATTTATTTCTATTGATATCTATTTTTTCTGTCTTCAACTCTGAGTTTGATTGATATACTTAGAGAGCCTTTCAGTGTGTGTATACATATATATGTTGAATACAACTATATCTTATTGTTCTGATATTTCAAAAATCATTATAAAGTGCTTATTTCTGTCTTTCGTTATGTTATTTGCCTTAAAGTCTATTGTATCAGAGTTAATATTGCCACTTATGCCATTTTTATGTTTGCCATTGACTTGGTAGAGTCTTCACCACCCTTTAGTTCTTAGTCTATTATTGTCTTTAAATTTAAGGTTTCTCTCATGTAGGCAGCTTATAGATGGGGTCTTGGTTTCTAATCAAGTCTGCACTTTGACTCTTGACTGGTGCAATTGATATTCAGAGTCATTATTTATATTCATGAGTTTGTTCTGTCATTTTGCTCTGTGTGTATTTCCTTTTGTGTGTGATTTCATTGGTGCCTTTGGTTCTCCTTTATTTCGGTGATGTTTTGAGTGCTGTTATCATTGTGTTGGTTTCTAGATGGTGTTGTCCTGTATGTTTTACTGAGTGTCTTACTGAGTGTTTACTGAGTGTTTTACTGAGTTTTACACAGTGTCTGCTGTTGTTGATTCTTTGTCCATAATGATCCCGTGTGTGTGTAATTTTTGTCTTGTTAATAATCTATTTTTTCAATTTTTCCTTATATGGAAAGACTTTCAATTAGTCATCATATCTGGATACTTACCTGACAATCTGTAGACCATTTCACTAAGAGGTCCTTTTGCATGAGTGAATTCATTACCAAGAGGTGCTGGCCTCTTGGCTAGCAGAATGCCTCTTGGCTAGCAGAATGCCACTGAGTTCTTTCTTCATCATTTTGATAACCCTCCAACCTGGATGCACTGGCCAGTACTTTTGTCAAGTTGATCTTAGTCAACACCCTGCTACTCTTGAGCTTCTCATTTTGTGATCATGTCGTAAATGTTACTTGGTTCTCTGGAAGTTCCTTATGCCTACATCTGGCCACAATTTCCAAGGTCTCCACAGCTGCTGAAAAGAAGAAACCCATCTCCATATGTTTCTCCCCCCTTACACTGGTGATTATCTATAGCAGTTCCATCGTCATGTACATCCACATGTCAGATGTACAGTCCATTATGCTCAAGAAAGGAAACTCTGTCTTGACCTACTTTGTTAATCTCTTCCTGAAACCATTCATCTTCAATCTCCACAATGATAAGATGATAAAGACACTTGGAAATGGCATTGACCCACTGCTTCTACGGAGTCTATGAGGGTCACAAGGGGGGAAAAGTGCCTATTAGGTTGAGAGATTAAAGTTTATTTAATATTCTAAAATTATGTTAGAAGTTAAAAAGTTATTCAGTCATATCTTTTATTTTTATTAATAAAATATTAGTCTTCATGAATATATACTATAAAGTCAAACTTCATTTTCCTTATGATAGTCTTTTTTCTTATTATAATGTTTAATGTGCTTCTACCACCATACAGAGAAAATGCTTTCAATTGATCATATTTCATATCTTATTTTTTGACAATTTTCCTTAGGCTGAAATATTTTAATCTCATGTGGTCTATATGCAGAGAAGCAGCTTTTCTTATTGTTCATATGAATCTTAACCACAGTTATTGCTATTTCAATATCTTTTCCATGCACTCAATCTGAGAGCACAAAAACAGGAATATTCAGAGTTGGAACTTTCCATTTAAATTGAGTACTATGAATAAGATTAAACAGGATTGCTGTGTCAAATTCTGGTTGCAGCAACAAATATTTGTCTTATTTTACTTAATTTTACTCTTCTTTGACTGACTAGCAGCTCTTGCTGAAATCTTATATGAGAAAAAATGATAGACTAAAAAAATTTGAATATTTCTAATTTGTAAGCCCATTCTATTTTGCATTTGCCGAATATCAGAACAATCATTTAATCACTCTGCGAATCCATATTATTAAATGCCTAATATGTTTCTGGCACCATGCGAAGCAGGACAAGAACAGAGGAAGTCAAAGGAGCCATGGAGATGAAAGCCTTTAGGATGCATTCACCCCCGCACCATAGAAATCAAGCCTGAGAATGAGCACCTCCTTAAAAGTTCTTTAAGATGCTAATTTTATGAAGCGATCATAGTAGTGATCACATTAAGGAATTATTAGGAAGAAGGTAACTTTTCCAAGATAATTGCCACTCTCCATATTGATAATAATTTTAATCAGCTTCTTGACATCAAGACTCATGGACTTACATTTCTTTTAACATGGAGATCTATCATGCCTCCCAAGCATTTAGAAATGTTTCCATTTCCTCCAATGTATTTGTAGCCAAGAAATTATACCAACAAAAAAATGTATGTATTAGAATTCTCAGATCCATTCACATTGCAATCGATGTTTTGTTATGTTTTTGTGTATGCAAGATCTGTGTTGTGCTAATCTGTGAAACCGTCATCACTTGTGTACAGCATTTGAGAACTTTTCTCTAGGAGAGTGTGGGAAGCAGTTCTACAATAGTCATCCTAGACTTTAATGTGGCTAAGATTTCAGATCTCCAGGACTTGGCTAAGGCCCTCAAGAAGCATGCCTTTTTCCCAGCTGATACATGAATCCTTCTAACCAGGTTGTTACCCTGAGAAGTGTCTCAAGATTCCTGCTTCCATGACTCTTAAGAGTCAGTGCTCTGAGTGACCGAGAAGGCACTTTTGTCTCTTCCGTAGTTTCTTCAATGCTACAATGACTTCTTTGTTCCTCAGAGTATAAATGACAGGATTCAGCATAGGGGTCACCATTGTGTACAGCACAGAGACAGCCTTATCCATTGGAAAAGTTCGAAACGGTCTTGCATAGATATAAATGCAAGGCACAAATATTAAGGTTACCACAGCAATGTGGGAGGCACACGTGGACAGAGCCTTGCTACAGCCTTCCTGTGAGTGACTTCTGAGCATGACTAGCAGTGCTGTGTAAGATCCAAGCAGCACCAGAAAACACATCAGGGTCACCAGTCCATTGTTAGACACCATCAGAAGTTCTAAAACAAAGGTATCTGTGCAGGCCAACTTAATCAGCTGAGGCACATCACAGTAGAAGTTGTCCAGCTTGTTAGGCCCACAGAATGGCAGTCGGATAGTCAGCCCGACCTGTACAATGGAGTGGATGAAACCCCCAACCCAAGAAGCTGCCATGAGGAGCCCGCACACGGTGTGGTTCATAATAAGGGTGTAGCGCAGAGGCTGGGAAATGGCGATGTAACGGTCGTATGCCATGACAGTCAGCAGGAAGATCTTGATGCCGCCAATGAAGTGAAAAAAGAAGAGCTGAGTCAGGCACCCACCAAAAGAAATGGTAGGGTTGCGTGAGAGCAGGTCAACCAACATCCTAGGTGCTGTGATAGATGAATAGCAGAAGTCCAGGAAAGAAAGATTGCTTAAGAGAAAGTACATGGTTGTGTGTAGGCGGGGGTCGGATGCTACTAGAGCCACAATGAGCAGATTTCCAGTTACAGTCATCAGATAAACTGCACAGAAGATGATGAAGAAGAGGAACCGCAGCTCCCATATCTGAGAGAGCCCCAGAAATACAAAACCCACCACCTGAGAATGGTTCGCTGGATTCATCCGCTTGGTCAGACTTGGGGATGAGCCTACTGGGAAAAATGGACAGTTTCATTATGGAACACACAAACTTCTCTGAAATAATTTCTCCAGTACCCTGTAAGAACCTTCACATCTCATTTACCGTGCCAAGAATGTAACACTCAATTTAACAGAATAGCAAGCACCAGAGCATCATATAACTCTTTTCAAATATCAGGGATATAAAGCCAAACATAAACTGATACAATTTTTGTATGTGAGAATCAATAGTAATAACCCCTAAAGATTAGGAAAATCAGTATAGAAGAAAGATGTCTAGTCAGGAATTTAACTTCAACTATGCCAGTGATTACTTGCATAAATATGAGTAATTCTCTGGTTTCCTGAGTCTCACCTCCCTCACCTTTTATTTAAATTGGAAAAAATGGTATCCAAGTATCTTATAATTTAGTATAGCTATAGGCTTCCTTGACTTAGAAGACCTAATAAATAGCATGCAGTCATTATTTTATGATATATCATGCCAAAAAAATTAAGCAGGAAACACAGTTGAAAATGTACATAACTTTGTATTTTATTATATTTCTTGACACAAAACCAAAATAACAATTTAATTAAAAAGTGATGAAGTTTATTAAATGAAAATTGTCTGCTCTTCAAAAGGCATTGTTATTAGAATTAAGAGAAAGTGACGATGGGAAGAAAATAATTGCAAAGCATATATGTGATTAAAGGCTCATGTACAAAATACATGTTAAGAACTCTTAAAACTAAACCGTAAAAATACAAAAATCACAATACAGTATAGAGGAAAGAACAGAATAAATACCACCCTGAGGAAGATACATAGCGAACAAATAAGAATATGAAACACTAAACCTCTTGTGTCATGACAGAATAGCAAATCTTAAAATGAATGAGTCTTTAAACTATTAAAATTGTTAAAAAGTAAATAACTGACAAAATCAGTTGTTGGCTAAGATGAAACTCTCACTCAATATCCATGTGAATGCAAAAGGTACAGAAACTTTGGAAAACATGTTGGCAATTTCTTTCAGAGTAACTATTTTCTTACCATAAAACATGGCAGACATGTTACTAGGTAATTACTCAACTAATCTGAAACTGCATACAACCCAAAACCTCCATAACTAAACCAAAGCCACTGCTATTGGCCTCTTCATGGGACAGACTCTCTCATCTTTCTGCTGAGGAGCAGTTGATAAGTTTAGACTGCCAGCTTTGAAGTTAAAATCCTCACACCAAATCACATTGCCACCAGGTTTCCTTATTGGTATTTATATCAGCTTTATTTATGACTATAAAAAATAGAAAACAACTAAATGTACTTTAATAGCAAACAATAAACCATGATATATCCAGTGATAAAAATAAATGAACTATCATTCTAGAAAAAAAGATAGATAAATCTTGAATAATGTATTTTTAACTGAATGGAATCAGTCTGGAAAAGCTACATGCAATTATTCAATATTTCAATTATTCAATGTGATTGTTCAATTACATTCATTCCAATTATATGCCATTCTGAAAAAGAAAAGCTATAGATTATAACTTTCTGATTATGAGTGATTTAGGGATAGGAAAACTTCAAGTTCCAGTATATTTAGTAGAAAGCCCTTTATTGGGGAGCTTTCAAATGAATTTTGTATATTTGGTAGGGGTGTTTGTAATAGGGGTTTTATAATATATTTTAAAATAAATTTTGTTTGAAGGCAAGGTTTCTGCTACATTGCTGGACAGAAAATTCAAATGAAAGTTGAAATTATGTCAAGACCAAAGATGAAGTTAAAGCTCTCACTGTAAACCAGCCTTCAGCAAACCATTACTTAGATTTTAATCTCCCCTAAATTGCATAGATAAAGTACAGAGGATTGTTTTAGGTTATGCTAAAATACATACCAATAGTAGGCATATAACACTATGCATTTGTAAAAAAAAATATGTAAACTTTGAAAAAGTTATCTAAAAAGAATGAAAATATTTGAAAATTTGTTTTGGAAATCAGGGAATCCCAAAATGATGTAAAGAATATACAAAATAATCTCATAGCATTAAAAATATATGAAACAGGCTCACTGAAGGTATGGGAAATAAGATACTGACCTTAGTAACTTGGAACTTGGTAGTCTATAAGACTAAAAGCAAAAGTAATGATGTATGTTTTTAAAAAATGAATAATGTACATATCCAGTGACTTCAATCATCATTACTCATGAGAAAGTTCAGGTTGCACTTAAGGAAATTTAAGCAAATGCACAAAAGCTAAGATAAAACCTTGAGCACATCCCATTTAAATTTCAAGAACATCTCAAGAATGGATTTGACACATTGAACACTAATGAGAGAAAACTGGCAAGTTTGGGATTACATCAAAAATATCAAACACGCATGAAGCAAAAGGTTATGAAAAAAAACAAGAAGTAAAGTAAAAACAAAGTAGATAAGAGAATAGACTTTGATGTAAAAAGTTGAACAGAAATGCCAAAGGGTAGCTTAAGAAAACAAAGTAGAGTATAATAATGAAACATGCAAAAACCTGGATTTGGAACTCAAACAGGAAAACATGCTCAGTATCTCACAAAAGGAAACACGAGAAAAAAAACACTAATAATCTAGAGCTGCTGTTGCAATATTGAAGGATTCTATGGACAAAATATTGAACGATGCAGAAAGTATACATGAAGACAGAAGGAATACACAGAAACACTGTACCAAAAAGAATGAGGCAATGATTAACCACTTCAAGAGGTCGCACATAATCAAGAACCAATGACACTGATACATAAAGTTCAAGCTGCACTGAAGGCATTAGTGAAAGCAAAGGTTCAGGAAGTGATGAAATAATAATTTAAATGTTTCAACAAACCAATGCAGTGCTAGAAACACTCCCTAGTCTATGACAAGAAATTTCTAAGACAGTTATCTGATCCAGCACCACAGGGAGACAAATCTACATATTACCATGGTGTTGGAAGCTATGTCACTGGTCCTTTACATACTAGTGGGGTCATTTAATTTAAACAGATTTCAAAAGAATTTCTAGACTAAGACCAGACTACGAAGAATAAGCTGTCTACTTCTGAGGAATTCACAGCTGAAAGCCTTGTGGATAGCATCAGAAGATTTTCAGATTGTAGAAACCTCATATATCGCAGCAGAATAATGTCAGGTATAGTGCTGTAAGATGAGCCGCTAAGAACAGAAGGCACCCAAAATATGACTGAAGACGGGCTTGTTTCTCAAAATAGAGTCCATTATAACGATATGGATGGAGTAAATATTTGGGACCTTCATTTGCTAATGGGACCCAACCCAAAATGAGAGAAAAAAATAGCTGCAAACCCTATTAATTATTGGAACTTGGAATGAATGATATATAAGCTATGGAAATTAGAATTCATCAAAAGTGAAGCAGAGCATAAAAGATCGATGTTCTAGGCATGAGTGAACTGAAACAGACGGTATTAGCCATTTTGAATCAGACAATCATATGGATTAGTATGCTGGGAATTGCAAATTCAAGATGAATAGCATCACGATCATCATCAAAATGGACATTTCAAGATCTAAGTTGAAGTACAATGCTGTCAGTGATAGGACAATATCTATCCACATATAATAAAATGCAGTTAATACAACTTTGCCCCAAACAGCTAAAGCTAGTGATGATGAAGTTGAAGAGCTCGACCAATATCTTCAGTATGAGATGCTCAAACATGAAATCAAGATGCATTAATAATTATTTCTGTTTGAAATGCAAAAGTTGGAAATTTCCAAAAGAGGAAGGAATACTTGTTGGAAAATAGGGACTTGATGACAGAAATTAAACTGAAGACTGCATGCTAGAATTTTACAAGTCCGACAGTTCCTTCATAGCAAATTTCTCTTTTCAGTAACATAAATGGTGATTATATACATAGATTTTACCAATAGAATACACAGAAATGACATTGACTCCTTATGTGAAAAGACGATGAATAAACTCAAGATCAGCAGCTAAAACAAAGTCAAGGATTGACTGTGGAACAGATTAATATACGTGCCAGTAAAGTTCTTGAGAAAAGAACTAAGGAAAAATGTGCCAGGGCCTAGCCATTGTTGTATATTTTTTCAAACTGCAGGCTGAAAAAAATAATCTTAGATCTTGAAATATATGACTTATGAACTATATGAAAATAGAATGTGACAACAGGATGGGAGAAAGTCTTATTGCAAACCTTTGTTATCCAGTTGATACACCTTGCTTACTTAATGAAAGTAGAGCATATTTCAAAAATTTACTGATGAAAATCAAAAATGACAAATGCAAAGAAAACAATAATCCTCATAAGTGATCAACAAAATAAAAAAATAGAGACTATTTATGGCAAAGATTTCATTTGCTTCTATCCACAGTCAAGATCCCTGGAAGCAACAAGTAGGAAATCAGATGATACAAATCATTTTATTGAGTAAATCTGTGCAACAAACTTCTTTGAGGTGTTGAAAAGCAAAGATATCTCTTTGAGGACTAAGGTGCACCTTACCTAATCTATGATGTTTTCAATTGCCTCATATGCATGTGAAATCTGCATTAAGATTAGGGAAAGCAGAGAACAATGAATGAATGCATCTGAATTTTGGTGCTAGTGAAGAATATTGAAAGGATCATGGTCTACCATAAGAACAAACAAATTTGTTTGAGGGATAAACAACAACAACCAGAAGGCTCATTAGAAGTACAAATCATGATGCTGTTGTCCCATGTACTTGAACTTCAAGGAGGGCATGATGCTTGATAAACTGAAAGGGAAGAAAGAAACCAGGATAATCTTAAGCCCGACATGTTGACATAGTGGCATCAGCAATGGGTTCGAATACAGCAAAAATTGTGAGGATGGGCAGGACTGAGCGGTGTTTCATTCTGTTGTGTATATGAATCAGAACTGACTTGACAGCACATAAGAACACCAATAAGTCACTCTAGCAGTTGTTCTATAAGTAGCACTTATATAGCCAGTTCCTCTCTCAGCCATTTGTCAGGCATAGTTATGGGTAATGAGGGATAAACTTTCTTTCTTTAAAGAAAAAGGAAAGGAGCAAGTGCTACCTTCAGAAATCAGTAAGGACTTTGTAAATATATCAGTATTCTCTTTCTAGAATGGCTGAGTTTCTCTTTGAGCCTCAGTTCTCCTTATTTGTAAAATGATACAGCAATACTTATGCTACCTATGTCACAAAGTTAACCAGTTCAAAAGAGAGCATGTGTGAGAATATTTATTAACAGATAAAACTAATATTCACCATGAGCTTATTTTGCACCACTTTTACATTTTTTAGAATTTCCAATATAGTCCAATTTGCTCAGTGTTATAATTATCTTCATGTTTCTAGCTAAAGAAATCATGATTCAGACAGACTAATTGATAAGACCAAGTACACACCACTTGCTAGTAGTAGAAGAGAAAAAGAAATCATGATCTGACTGTGTAACCTAGCATCTTTACAAATCAATCACTAATGCCAAAAAGGAAGAAATTTAAGATTTTATCTGCTTTTGCACTCTGAGCTTGAGCCAATATACAATCAAGGTGCATTGAAAAGCAAAAGTTGATTGAAATACAAAAGTTGTAAATAAAGAAGGGCCAGTGTTGTAAACGATGGCTTTCAGGCTAGCCCCTATTCCAGCTACATAGACACCCCCACCCAGAAGAATAAACTACAGAGGACTGCACTGAAGATACAAGAGATAGCGGCATGTCTTCAACACCAAACTAAAAGAGAGAGAGGGAGAGGGAGAGGGAGAAAGAGAGAGAAACAGCATTCTGGTCCACAATTAAGGATGAAATCCCTGCTCTGAGCAATCAATGAACATAAATCACCATAGGGTCAGCCCCATCACAAGACACAATGTCCCCTTACTGACCCACACCATAGACACAGTGTGGGAATTGTGCCAAGTCTGACACACACACACACACCCCACACACAGCAGGGCATAAAATGAAGGCAGTGCAAAAGAGCAGCAAGGGAGCAAAACAAACAAGTCCCCAAGGAATTTCAGAAATAGATTTTGGACTAGGGAGTCAGGGCTTGGTCCTGCACGAGACCGGATACGAAAACAAGGGTCGGCAGACAGACTGGGAACTATTCATGAGTTATTTTTTCTTTTTTATCTCGTTTGTTTATATAAGATAGGCAGGAAAACAATCCAGAGGAGAAAACAATGGGACCAACAATTCCAGGGGGATGGGGAGAGAGGGGAGGGGGAGCCAAAAGACCTTGGGACGAGGGAACAATGAGGGATCTAAAATTGATGGTGAGGAGGACATTGAATGTCTGGTGAAGTTTGGTCAAGTGCAATGTCGACGAGAGGAAGTATACAGAAGCAGATGAAGGTTGAATGAACATGATAGTGGGACAGGAGGAAGGGAAAAGGAAATAGAGGAAAGAACTAGGAGACAAAAGGCATTTATAGAGGCTTAATTATAGGCATGTGCATATGTAAATAAATTAATATACAATGTTAAGGATCTAAGT
>PVJH01040730.1:0-15485 GCA_004026705.1 Nesogale talazaci
TCTGAGCACTTGCACGTCAGCCATTCTTGCGTTTTTATCCCCCAAACCTCCGCTAAGCACCCACTGTGTGCCAGACGCACCATGCGGTAGCTGGATTGGCGAGGAATAAGATACACTCCCCACTGCTGAATCGCATGTCTCTGATACGTGAAGAAAACTGGGGTCTTTCCTGACTCTATTCATAAAGCTGTAGGGGTATGTGTGTGGGCTGGCATGCTGTTATTTAAAGGGACACTTGTTGAGCAGCCATGCTGAGCACTGTACTGGCTTGTGGGGGATGTGAGAGGACTGAGAAACGGGCTGGGCTGCCCTCAGGAAGTGAGTCTCGTGCCTAGTTAGATGGGAGGATGGAATGGAATCGTAAACTTGAGCACAGGTCTTAGGCAGCGCTGCGTGTGGCTCTTGGCTTCTCCTAGGTTGTTCCGACCATTCTCTTGATTCCCCAGGATAGGCTTTGGGGGCCTGCAGAAGTGGAGTGGGGAGGTGGGGAAGGAGACACCACCTCCTTCAAAGCAGGCCACAGGGGCCATGGATTTGGGCTGCCCTGATCCGTCCAGTAAACAGAAGTCCCTGCCTGTCGAGTCTCTTCTGTGCCCTCCAGTGTGGCACTGACCACCCTTCTCTGGGTGTACGTCTGGCCTACTGAGCTCCTGTAAGATGGCGAGTGTGCTTGGCTTATTTAGGCCCCAGCAAATAACAGAATCAGGTAGCAACGGCTGTGGGACAAAAGAGAAAGACCGATGGAAACCAGAGAAAACAATTGGGGAAGAAAGCACTCACCCAGGAAGAACCTGGGCCATGAATTTAGAACTGGATGCTTACCTGCTCTGAAGCCAGCCACGGAGAGCCTTGAAAGTAGGCTGTGCCCTGGTGGCCTTTGCGGGGAGAGAGAAATGGCTCCATGATCACACAGCTCTGAGTTGAGTCTCGAGTGCTGGCCGGGGAGGGGAGAGTCAGCCAGGGGGTTGGAGAGTCCGTAGTTGGGAGGGCTTGCAGCAGACTGCTCATCAGCTGTGACTGCACTGGGGTTTGGGCACGTGCTCTGACGGCCAGCCCACCAATGCCTGAGATCAGCTGTCACCTCATCCAGTAAGGACATAAACTTTAAATCAATGGGCACCCATTAATACCTTCACCCTCGGCTCTTGATATTAGCCCACATGTATGACACCTGCCTATAAAATCTTCTTTAGATTCAAGAGGCACATGCAATGATGCTAGGACAATCACAGGCCAGTGGGTGCAGAATCTTGCGTATACATGGTGGCCTCTGTGGCAGTCATGTACTTTGATGTGAGTTTCACGATTGGGAGTGTAGGGGTGGAGTCTAGCCTGTCTGTGTGGGCATGGCTTTCTCTGAGAATTCTGGGAAATCTCACAATATTTCCCCCTTGGTGGTAAGAGACTATAAAGTCAGTCCCACAGAGACGCTCTACTGACAAGACAAGATGGCAGCATGCTGATAAACCCTGAGTCCTGGGGCTGGTTAGAGTAGAAGCCACATGGGCTTACCCTGATGGAACCAGACCTCTGGGGTTGGGGAAGCAACGTGGAGACTCCTGCCAGTACTGAGATGCTTGGGAGGCTACCGGGAGACCCTTGGCAGCGCTGAGATGCTTCTACCCCCATGTGTAAGGTAGAATCTTACAGAAGGTTCTCCGGAAGGAGACAAGCCAGTCAGAGTACAGTGTAGCAATGATGAAACTTGCAACTTTCCTCTAGTTCTGAAATGTTTCCTGCTCACCATCATGATTCCAATTCTACTTTACAAATCCAGGTAGACCAGAGGATGTACACTGGTACAGATAGGAACCAGAAACATGGGGAATCTAGGACAGATGCTCCCTTCAGGACCAGTGGTGAGAGTGGTGATACCACCGGGAGTGTAGAGGGAAGGTGGGGTAGAATGGGGGAACAGATTACAAGGATCTACATGTGGCCTCCTCTCTGGGGTACAGACAACAGGGATATGGGTGAAGGGAGACATTGTATAGTGTATGATATGACAAAATAGTAATAATTTATGTTACCCACGGATCATGGGTGAGGGGGGCAACGGGGAGTGAGGGAAAATGTGAGGAGCTGATGCCAGGGGCTTAACTGGAAGGAAAGTGTTTTGAAAATGAAGATGGCAACAGATGTACAGGTGTGCTTTGGATACAATGGATGGATGGATTGATTATGATGAGTTGTATGAGCCCCCAATAAAATGATGTATACATATATTTTAAAAATATCCCTGCCCTTGCCGAGCTTCCAGCCGTGGGGCATATGACTGACATGCCAGTTCTTTTATAAAGTCTATCAAAGAAGAGGACCAGGGAAAGGGCTCTAAGGAAGCTCAACGGGGTGTGTGTGTGTGTGTGTGTGTGTGTGTGTGTGTGTGTGTGTGACATCATTTCCATGTGAGAATTCTGGGAAGAGTTCCTGTACAGCTGTGGGATGGAGAAGGGATATGGAGAATTAACGTTCAAGCTGGGCCTGAGAGCGCTCACAGGGCTTTGAAGACTGAGGGTTGGGGTAAAAAGGGAATAATATGAACAAAGGCAGGAAAGGCTCGGACTGTCTAGCGCTTTCTTTGCACTCGTAATAAGTCCAGGCTCGGAGAGGGCCAGGGTTTGGTTGCTTGCTCCCTAACTTAGTGATTCAAAGACACCTCATGGGAGTATGGACTGGCAGCTAGGAGTCCTGAGGGGGGGGTGTGTGTGTGTAGCTGTGTCAGCTTTGGAATTTCAGCTTCCCTGGTTTGCCCTCCAGGCTTCTCTGGTAATATGAGAAGGAAGTGATTTCGGAGGGCCCTGCTGCTCTTTCTGCCGGCCTCTCATCTCTGACGTCATCTTTTCCATTGTGTTTTTAATTAGCCTCAATAGCTGTCTTGGCCAGACCTCCCTTGAAGAGGCAGGACACAGGACTTTCCTCAAATCCATCCTTTTCCGGTAGGTTTCCATCCAGGAAGTGGGAAAACAGGATTTCCTCTAAGGATGTTCTTGGTGACCCAGACAGTCCCTGTTTGGGGAGGAGAGAGGAAGAGATAGGGAGGACTGCTCAGGCTTCCAAATCCAAAAGTATTTGGGGGGGAGGTTTATGTTTTCCAATCCCACTAGACTTTGAGATCTTTATAAAGAGGGAATGTAGAATTTAGAGCTAGAGTGATATCCCATTCTTTATAAATGTTAACATTTTGGCTGAGCCCCGGTGGCATAGTGGTTGTGTGCAGGACTGCAGCCTACAGGGTTGGCAGTTCAAGTCCAGCAGCAGCTCTCCAGGAGCAAGACTGGGCTTCCTACTCCCACTAGGGCAGTGATGCCACAAACAAACAAACAAACAAACAAACAAACAAAATGTTAACATTTTGGTGGGTAAAGTGGAATCCCCAGCCCCTTTAAGTTTGTATTGTAACAGTTTTCAGAGCGAATTATCAGTTTACACTCAACAATTATTTCATTACTTGCAATCCCCTGAGAATACTGTCATCTATCCCACTTCCTCCCTGAGTTTTCCGTTTCCATGCCTCCTTCTTCCCAAACCCTCTGTACTTTGTCCCTGGGTAAATGCTATCCTTTTGATCTGAAATGATGAATTTTTCTCACAAGATGAGTTCTGTTCCAGACCTCAAGGGTGAACTGAGGACCATAGTGTTAGGGCTTCCACCAATACTTACCCAACCAGAAAGTCTGGCCTCTTTCATGACCTTGGGGTTTTGTTCAATGTTTTTCTCCCACTCTTTCCTGGATCATCTACTATGATTCTTTTCAAAGCTGTTGGTAGTGGTAGCCAATCACCACCTAGTTCTTCTGGTCTACAGTCATACAGGTTGATGTTTGTGTGGTTCATTAGACCACTGAACTAAAAGTTTTCATGTCTTTCAATTTTCATTGTTCTTTCCTCTGAATGGGGAGACATCAAAAATAGTTGCACCTTAGTGAAGTTCTTTTTTCATTTTAAATTCTGAAATAGTTAAAGCATTAATTAGAAGAGACATCTTTTCTCCAAGTATACTTGTGGAAATTTCTTTAAATTCTCCAAGGTCCAACATCCAGTACTACCTCCACCAGCAAGCCTCTCCTTTCAGACCACAACTTACGTGATGTGTCAGAGCTGCGGGGACTAACCCTCACTTCAAAAATGGGCCAGCTGAGGGGCCTTAAAAGCTTGAAGGTAAACCAGCAGCCATCTAGCTCAGAAGCAACAAAGTCCCCATGGAAGAAGCACAGATCACGAGGTGTTGCGGGGATCACCTATCAGGCATCAAAGTACCAACAATCATATCAATGTGAATGAGGGGGAGAGCGGAGTGGGGACCTAAAGCTCATCTATTGGCAACCGGACATTCTCTCACAGAAGGATCTTGGGGAGGGGATGAGCCAGTCAGGGTGCAGTGTAGCAACAATGAAACATACAATGTTCCTCTAGTTCTAAAGTGCTTCCTCCCCCTACTCCCCACTATCATGATCCCAATTCTGCCTTACAAATCCGGCTGGACTGGAGGATGTACACTGGTACAGATAGGAACTGGAAACACAGGGAATTCAAAACAGAAGAACCCCTCAGGACCAGTAGTGAGAAGGGTGATAATGGGAGGGTGGAGGCGAGGTGGGGTAGAAAAGGAGAACAGATTGCAAGGATCTACATATAACACCTTCCTGGGGGACAGTGGCGAAGTGGGTGAAGGGAGATGTCGGATGGTGTAAGATATGACAAGGTAATAATTTATAAATTATCAAGGATTCATGGGGGAGGAGGGGAATGAGGAGCGAATACTAGGGGCTCAAATAGAAAGCAAGTGTTTTGAGAATAATGAGGGAAACAAATGTACACAAGTACTTGACACAATGGATCTATGTGTGAATTATGATGAGTTGTACGAGCCCCCAGTAAAATGATTTTTTAAAAAAGGGCCAGCCGGAAGCCCTAAATGGGAATGACTTGTCCAAGGTCAGTTTAGGGCACAGCAGCACAAACTCAGTTCTTGCTCTTAGTTCAGTACTCTTACTACTCATGTTTTCTCTTTTTACTATCTTTGGTTCTATCCTCCAAACCCACACAATTCATACCCATCTATCTCCTGGCCTTCAGAGCTGTTTCCTTGAACAGGTATGTCTTCTCTTCTCCCCTATTGCTTCTGCAAAAGTATCACTCCCCTCTAGAATGTTCTCAGAATAACCTTTTTTTTGGGTGGGGGGGGTGGGTGGGCATCACTGCTCTCCGGTGGTGGGAGTAGGAGGCCCAGCCCCACTGCTGGAATTGAACCTCCATCCCAGTGGGCTGCAGTCCCGCGCACAACCACTACGCCACCGGGGCTCAGCCCTCAAATAACCCTTATCTTAGTCTCATTTTGTTATGAACACTGACCTGTGTACGAGCATTTGTTTCCATTTCTTGCTCTCATTCGACTGTCTCTCGGGTGAGGAGTCTCTATTGTGCATCCGTGCTTACTCAGGCCCTCTCTCAAGTCCAAGCAGAAAGAACAGGATGCTCCCGTGGCATGGCTGGGAGTGCAAGTCCTGGTGTAAGGAGGGTGGATGAAGTGGCTGCCCCTGGCGAAGCTGTGGAAGGACACTGGGCTGGTATCCTGGTCAGCTGTACTGTTTGATGTTTCCCAAAGTGGGTGAGACCACATCTGACTGAGGGATGTGCTGGAATGGCCAGGACGGGGGGCTGCAAAAGCAGAAATCTTTATCCAGTATTAGTGGCTAGAGTGCAAGGTTTTTATTGACGGGGATGGGGTGGGGGGGAGGGACAGGGCAATGAGCAATTATTTCCTGAAAAGAGCAAAGAGCACATAGGAAGTTCAAGATGGACGTTCTCACTGGGCACTGTGGGATCCCCTTCCGTTCTGGATCACTCCTTTTGGATCTTCTGCACAAAATGCCTCCTATGCTGTATGACTGTTTCCGGGCCTGTCCAGGATGTTTGTAATCAGTTGGTTCCCTCATTTTTCTCTCATGTACAATACAAAGATCCCTACTTGCATTTCTTAGTTAGTGGGGGTTCAAATAGCCTACTTGAAGTGGCACTGACAATTCTGTCCTCTAATATTTGTCCTTGAAGTGGGAATTCTACAATTTTCTTATTGTAGAATTACTTATTGCTTTAAGCAACTTTTTTTTTAGGTTTGTAAAAATTTTAAAGCTAGTTACTAAAATAATGCCACAAACAATGTCCATAAAAATATAAAGGCAGCTGAGCCCTGGTGGCGCAGTGGTTGTGTGCGGGACTGCGGCCCACAGGGTTGACAGTTCAAATCCAGCAGCAGATCTTCAGGAGAAGTTGGACTTCCTACTCCCACCAGGGCAGTGATGCTTCAAAAAAACAAAACAAAAGAATATAAAGGCTGGGACTGAACCCCGGTGGCGCAGTGGTTGAGTGCGGGACTGTGGCCCACTGGCTTGGCGGTTCAAATCCAGCAGCAGCTCTTCAGGAGCAAGGCTGGACCTCCCATTCTCACCAGGGGGCAGTGATGCCCACCCTCCACCAAAAAAAATGGCAAAAAAAAAAGTGGCAAAACACACACACACACACACACACACAGTGGAACAGCAGAAAGCCACTTCAGCCTGCTTCTTATAAATCTGGCATCTAGGCTATTGCCTCCGAAAGCTACAACTTGGGTGGAAGTGTGTATAAAGTAGGCATATAATTTCAGTAGCAAAGCTCTCTCAAGTGAATAGGGACACTTTCACTTACATACAGAAATAATTTAAAGCAATTTTTTTTAAAGGTGAAGATAAAAGGAGTGAACTGTGGATCTATTTTAAAACTTCTTGGTTGTGTCGAGAGGGCATTATGCTGAGGATGGGAAGAATTTTTTCAAGTGACATAGCAAGTGATTCTACTCAGTAGAGTCTCAAAACCACCAAGAACAGCTCACGGGCTATCAGGGGTAAGGGGCAGCAGCCGCTTCTCCTGGGCAAGCGTGTACTGTGAGTACCTGTGTGTCTATGAGAAGTTTAAAACAAGTGAGGAAGGGCTATGCTAAGGCAGAGGAAAACAATCTAGACATTTTTACTAAGTTCCATTAAAAAATAACACCGAGTTTATAAAACACACTCAACCCCAGTACTTTTATTCTGTGATAACTAGTGCTATATATGTGGAGGGGGTCACATGAACATTAATCCATTAGAATGCAAAAGTTTTACTTTCAGAGAGTTGAACAAATAAGCACCTTAATTAAGAGGAAATACACTCCTGTACAAAAGATATTTAAAAGCAAACGAACAAAAACTTTCCATTGAAACTTAGTAAGGGTTGATTATGCCAATTTAGTCAGAGTCATGATAACTTTATATTCTTTTAGGTGATACTGGATTTATGCTAAGGTGAACACGCTGGGAAACAAATGTAGTATTTAAAACGTACAGTATAAGATGGTGATTTAGATTCTTCGTGGGACAATGTCTGTGTGCCCCGTTTTGCTTTAATAACTTATCTCAGTGTTTCTTTCTTTTTCAGGTTCCAGTGTCTGCAACAGATCTACTGGAACAGAGAGAACTCGGCCTTGCCAGTCAGCTCAGAGGCAGTCAGGTCCCTGATCCAGTCAGAGCAGTTAACTGCTACCAGCAAATGGACACGACTTCTAGAAGGTACACGAACTCCAAAAGGCGCTGGCTTCCTTAAGTATTTTCAGAAGGTGTGTCATTAAAGGCTTAAAATAATTTGGGCAACTGTCTAAGACGTTTTACATCTAAGAATGTGCCTACTGAATTCATGCTGTTCATCTGCCTTAACGTTTCAGAAGGTTGCAAACTTTCAGGAAAAACTGGAACACCCTTTGTATTTTCTTTCTCGGGATGTTGGGTAAACTCTGCTTTACCAGTTCGGAGGTTTGCTGCAGGACTTGGCATAAGGTTTTTTGATAAGAAAGCTGGGCTTTGAGGTAGCTGCTGGGCTGCAGCCTTTGGCTGGCCTGCTTCGTTTGTAATGTTTTTCAGTACCGGCACATCTGGGTGAGTGGCCACAGGCGCGTTACAACTGATGGTTTCATAGGCATTCTTAGATGGCGCTTTCTGACACACACGTGGTTTGGGCCCGGAAGAAGGGTTGCAATCCAGCACATGTTCACTCTTGCCATCTGTGGTGTTCGCAGACTCCTCTTCGTCCTCACTATTGTCACTGCTTTGTATGAGTCCATATCTCTTCATGTATTTTTTGGTTGCAAACGACATGTTGCTTGGTGAGATTAAACTAAGACCCACGGTGCTTTTGTCTGTGTTGATCTGTAAAAGGCTAAACGAGGAGTCACCGCTGTTCGGGTTTGATCGAGTCAAAGAGAGTTGTGACAACTGATTCTCGTTTAGATACTTCAAGGCGATAGCGTTTGCCTCCATGCTCAGATCCACGCCGGTGGGGCTTAATCCGCTCAGGCCGACATTCGCAAACGACATGTAGTTTAGTCCGGAGATCACCGCTTCAGGACTGATGCAAGCCAACACACTGAAAAACACAAAGCAGGAAGCCATCATCATTTTGCATATTAGACGGGCCTCATTGAAATGTGGGCTTCTATGGAAGGAAGGAAGGTTTTCTGTGTGAAGTTTCCTGGTGCTTTTGATCTGGGTGTTCAAACACGTAAAGCTTGACGATGGACATACATATAGCGCCTGGGTGAGTGAGAACTGTTGATTCGCACACTGAGAATGCGACACGTTACTTTTCCTAAGTTTATACAATAGCCAAAGTGTGAAGACCAAACATAAAGCCCCAAATGTAAGGGGCAGGCAAACTTGAGTCTTTTAATTTATGGCTAGTCCAAAATAGGAGAGAACAGCTAATGATCAATGTAAATCAAAACAACAAAACAAAAAGCCCCTATTTGACCTGTACAAGCTTTGATGATAGCTCAGAATATTAAACTGTTGATGAGAATCCATGTTTTGGATTTCAGTCAATAAAAACACAAACCAGTACCAAGATAAGGGCTACCACTTATTAGACTAACTTTGCTGGCATTAGCTGTAATCTCCAATTCACTTTGGTCAATGTCAACTCAAAAGGGTTGGCTTTTCCATATATGTGTGTATATGTATATTCTACACATTTCCCCACATATATATGACAGACAAAAATCTAAGTTGTTGATTCCAATTCATGGCCACCCCATGTGTTTGGGAGCAACACTGTGCTTCACAGGCTTTCAGTGGATGTGTGATCTTACCTCCATCCAAGACACCTCCACATGGATTTGAATGGCAAACCTTTTGGATAGCATCTGAGCACTTAATTATGTGCCAGCCATTCTGCTAAGCACTGGGTATACATTATCTTATTTAATAAACTTTTATTAATAAGCCTTCCCCTATCTAATACCAACCGTATTCTCTACCATAGCATTGTATGTTGCCCTTCCTCTACTTTTCTTGCTTCCCAAGAGCAGGATTTTTATCTGTGAGTCTCTCTCTCTCTGTGACTCTCTCTTGGTGCTCAGAACAGTGCTTGACCCACAGCAGACATTCAATCAATAGTGAATTAATAAAAGAAGCAAAGGTATTTTATCATCTTTATTGTACAGGTACAGTTTGAAAAAATTGAGGTATAGAAAGTTTTGACTTTGTTCTTTTTTTTTTGGGGGGGGGGCATCACTGCCCTCTGGTGGTTGTGGGAGCTACCCAGCAAAGGTATAGAAAGTTTAACTAACTTCTCTAAAGTTGAAAAGCTAGCAGGTGGCAAACTGAGACTTTAACCCAGGCTGCCCTACTCTAAAACTCTAGAAATCATTGTTTCACTATATTGTATTCAACAACTTACATTCTGATCTCAATTTTCCTGTCTCCTAAGAAATGAAAAGTCCTTCTTGCACCGTTTGTTATAGTAAACATGATACTCTAGTCAAAAAAGAGCATGCGTGCCGTTCTCTATCCTTCCTTGGAAGCAGTCGCCTGTTATATATATATACCTGCTGCTGCGTGCACCCCTACACCACAAAGCCCAGACAACTAGCAGGGTTTTTCATTCTTATGAGAAACCTTAAGGAAGCAATTCCCAGTCACTACTGTTCCCTGACACCAGTGATATATTAAACAGTGAACAATGTGCTTGGTAACGCTGAGCTTGAGAACTATGGAATTCTCCCTTAACCTTCTGTCAGTTTAATGCTTGGGAGACAATTTAATAAAATGGAAGAGATGCGACTAATTTACCTAGACCACTCTATGTTTATGTTACATCCCTAGCAAAGATAATTTCTAAATCAGACCTCTTTCCACTTTTTATCGTTTGGTAATTTCTTCATAAATAATATGCATAGCACATCAGAAAATGTGAATCTATTAAAGTAGTTACCAGTATAATAATTTTTTTACCAGTATAATAATTATAACTAATTCTGAAGTAAAAATTGTTAAAGCAAATAACATTTTCACAAGTGCATTTCAAAGGTAGATTTTTTTTTGTTTGTTTGTGGGCATCACTGCTCTCCGGTGGTGGGAGTAGGAGGCCCAGCCCCACTGCTGGAATTGAACATCTGTCCCGGTGGGCCGCAGTCCCGCACACAACCACTACGCCACCGGGGCTCAGCCCTCAAAGGTAGATTTAGCTGTAACGATCCTCTGTTATCGTGGCGCAGAGCTTACTTGTTCCCAGTCAGCTGCACCAGCCTCTGCAGGAGAGAAAGACGGGAAAGCACCCCCACCTCAGAAACCCACAGGGTAGCTCTAGCCTGTCCTCGTGGGTCACTAGCAGTTGGCATTGTTTCGATGGCAGTGAGTGGTTTGGTTTCTTTCTTTAAGCAGTCACTATTCGTGTAGAAGACTCTTCAAGTTTCACCCACACTCAAAAAACTCCGACTCACTGCCATCGAGTCGATTCTGACTCATCGTGATCCGTAGGGCAGGAGAGGTCCAGCCCTGTGGATTCCTGTGCCTGTACTTTTTTATGGGAATAGAAATCCTCATCTTTCTCCTGAAGAGGGGCTGGTGCTTTCGAACTGCTAACCTCGAAGTGAGCAGCCCAACACTAACCCACTAACCCTCAGTGCTCCTGAACACAGTGTTTTTTATTCTAGGAGAGAACATGCACCATTATTTTGAAGGGAAAACAAAGCAGATAGTACTCGGAGGCAAAGTATATTACCACCAGGCCAACTAAGATGAAAATCAAAGAGAGGTTACATCTTAAAACCTTGTGCCCAAATATACCATGTTGGAATCTCCTCAGACAAGCGGTCACAGGCATACGATGGTAATATGCCAACAAATAAAAGATAATTCTAATTTACTTAAAGATGAAAACTCACCTTGACTCACTGCCCCACTGAACTCAGATTAGGGATCTTCTAGATGAGGGTTTTCAACAAGTACAAAAAGCAAGGCCGAAAAGCAACTAGAGAGACTATTAAGACAGGCTTTGAACTGAAAGGTCACTTCCACTGGGAATCGGCCTGCAGAGGCTCTGTAGACCTCAAACCCACAATCTCTTATCCTCTACCATTTCTGGAAGGAGCACTGGCTCCGGACTTGGCTGCCTGACCCCTAGTAGTTCAACCCCAGCTGCCCTCAGACGGGCCTTCCTACACAATCACAGAGTTGTAGTCTCACAAACTCACGGGGCTGTTCTAACCTGACCTCTCAGCTCCCTGCTGGCCGTGCATTTTGCCGGCCCCTATTTCTGGGCATGTCTGGGCCCTCTTTCTCTGCTCTCCAGCACCACACGCTCTCACTCGCTCTCGGGTCTGAAACAGGAAAGCAGGAGGGAAGTAAGTCTTCAAACTGTCTTCTGGTGAGATGACTGTTGTTGTTGTAGTTAGAAAGCAACAACTACTAATTAAGAGAAAACATTCAAGCTGTTTATAACCCCAGCTTTTACCCCTTTTTAAAAATAAGTATGTGCTGAGACCATCTTTGATGAAGAGAAACCTGAAGTTAAGTTTTTAAAAGGCCAGCTTAAGTTCATTGAGCTCTACTTTTCAAAATACATTCCTAGGGGAGTGCTTTGCTGTCTAGGTGCCGGAGCTGTGTCAGTGTATGTCCCGTGCGTAGAACCAGCCCTTTCACCACCCAGAGAACTAACTTCTGAGCCACATCAGACTCTCAACACACTCTCTGCCCTCTCTACTCAGGAGACATTCCATGATCGCTCTCAAAATATGTTCGAATGTATTTCTCTCTTTCTGAAATTAAACATCGAACATGTAAAGATGATTTCCCTGTCAACAAGCATGTAACAAGCACTGGATAAATTAACTAGCTGATTTGAAGGCAAGCCTATCTTTCCTCATCAGGACTGCCAGAACACATCTAAAATGCATTCAGAATTTAAAATAGGTTTTTAAGAAATTACCTGGCATGATCCACTTTATGTGCATTTTTCTTCACTTTAGTGGGAGAATCAATTTTTACTCCGAGGCTTCTTAGTTGCTTAAGGGTGGCATTAAAAACACAATCTTTGTCCACTGATACTGAATCATGTTTTTTTTTCTTTGTATGGTAAACATTTTGAGTCCGGGTACATTCATGGCTGATAATTACTGCTTTTGTAGATGGCTGTTCTGTTTCTTTGCAAGAGTTATTTAAAAGGTGGTTCACTTGACCCTAATGAAAATAAAAAGGATACATTTAAACATCATTAATCATCTTAGAAAATGAAAATAGTAACAAACCACATTGCAGGAAGTACTAAGTGCATTTGCAAGTATGAAGAGTAAAAAGGAAAAAAAGAAGAGCTGATACTAAGGGTTCAATAGAAAGTAAATGCTTAGAAAATAATGATGGCAGTTTATGTACAAATATGCTTGATACAACTGATGCATGGATTGCTCTAAGAACTGTAAGAGCCCCCAAGAAAATGGTCTTTTAATAATTTGAAGGGAGTAAAAGAAGTTCCCTCTAATGAATGTTTTAACCAGAACTTAGTTATGGTCAGACATATTTTTAAAGTCAACAGATTTAAAAACAGTTAAGTAATATTCTGTCTTTTTAATGATTTATGTTAAAATCTTTATAAACAATCATTTTTTGGGGGGGGGGCGCATCACTGCTCTCTGGTGGTGGGAGTAGGAGGCCCAGCCCCACTGCTGGAATTGAACCTCCGTCCCAGTGGGCCGCAGTCCCGCGCACAACCACGACGCCACCGGGGCTCAGACCATAAACAATCATTTTAAAAGCCTGCTTTCATTTGAAATATTGGTAATGTGTTTCAGGGTTACACATGAGACGCTGATGTTACTTTCAGAATCTGGTTCCTTTCTACAGCCAAGAGTGACCTGTGAGATTATCTCTGCTCTCCTGATATGAAAGCACATTTCATCCCTGAGGACTAAAGATAATGATCACTTTATAGGCATGGATTGATTTCTCTAGGTCTCAAAATTGTTGCACTAAAAAATAAACTGTTGTACTAGACTAAGACACAGCAGGCACATAACAAATATGAAGTGTTTGATAAACAAACAAATCCCTGTGAAGTATGTCTATTAATCCTCACTAACAAATGGAGAAATCAAATGTTCCATTGTTTAAATATTGGACAGATATCAAAGTCAGGATCATTTACTCTTTAAACCTCAGCTTTCATCCTAACTTTTCCAAGACCATTTCCTTCAACCAGAATGAGCCCTTTCTACAGTGTGTTCTTTGTAGGTTTTTTCTTTTTTTTTGCATCAATGCCCTGGTGGGAGTAGGAAGCCCAGCCTTGCTCCTGGAGAGCTGCTACTGGATTTGAACCACCAACCCTGTGGGCTGCAGTCGAGAACACAACCCCTACGCCACTGGGGCTCAGCCATTCTTCGTGGTTTTAAGCCACCTCTTGGCCTACTTTATATTCACATTCATTCCTGGGTCCACACACGGTTATTTCTCCAGGGCCACTGAGAACGGACACAGACATGTTTATATTTTTACTACTACCCACTGTACTGACTCTTCATTTTTAGATTAAACTAAATATTCAGTGAACATTAACGTGCCTAAATCCAAATCAGAAAATCATATCATAAATACTCCACAATGTTCTAATTTTCAAAGTGTCTACAAATTCTTGCTTGTTTTTTTTTTTATAGTAAATGTAGTTTGAATTTGATATCATATCACTCCCTTTCATTAAAAAAGAAAATGAGACTTTTTGTTCTGGCAAAGTTTCTAAGATTGGTATGTTTAGAGTAAATTATTGAATTTAGGGTATTATACATGTGAAAAGTTAAAGGAAATAAACCAAATATTGTCAATTAGGTAAAAACAATTTTTTTGGAGGGGGCATCACTGCTCTCCGGTAGTGGGAGTAGGAGGCTCAGCCCCACTGCTGGAATTGAACCTCTGTCCCGTGGGTCGCAGTCCCACGCACAATCACTACGCCACCGGGGCTCAGCCCAGGTAAAAACAATTTTATCTCAAGATCCCTATCAACAGATTTCTAGAAAAGGGTCCAGTACTAAATAAAGCTCTCAAGACAATGAAATGATCTCTCTATAGTTTTTTTTACCAACAAATCCTGGTAAATTTTCTGGTTGTCCGCTGGTTGATGAGGTAAGGGCTGTATTACTTGCTCAATTTGTGGTTCCTCTAATGTGATTGAGCTGTTACCAGCACCCTCTGTTGGTCCAGTCTGTAAGCACATGCCGCTCTCTGCCATCAGGGAATTGGGAAAGAACACAGGAGCATCAGCTTCTTTTCTCTGCGGGGAAGAGCTGTTTGAAAAGACATAAGGCAAATGTTAGTTATCATGGTACCATTAAGGCATACTAGAGTGCAACAACTCAGAGGAGGGGGAGGAGAGTCAAGCAGCACTCTGGTTTTTCCTTTTAGCTCTTTGGGATGCTATACAAGCACCTGCTCTTGGTAAGTTGTGTACAAACCAGATCATGGTCCTGTTTTAGGCTACATTATATATAATATATCTAAGCAGCTTCATCTAAAGGTTGGAAAATATGCCTTCCATCCCAATCTACTGATTTCACCTGAACTTGGCACAAAAATGTTTTTGGAGTATCTCAAAGTTTAAAATACATCATTTGTTCACATAAAATTTTAAGATAGAGTTAGAAATATTCAACTGAAAGTTCATAAGATGCCATCTGTAATTACATATACTTAAGTAGTGATTATTTTGTTTAGTTTTGATGTACTTTAATTTCTTATATAACAAAGAGGTCACTCACTGCCACGAAGTCAATGCCAACTTACAACACCCCTACAGGACAAGGAAGGATTGCCAGCAGGTCTCCGAAACAAACGATTTACGGGAGTGAAAAGCCCAGTTTTACTCGGCAGTGCTGTAGAGGTTCAGACTACTGACCTTACGATCACAACCCAATGCATCGCCTCTATGCCACCGAGCTTCCTATAACAAGCACATATTACTTCCAAAATTAAAGACTAACCAACACATATCTTAAAAATAACCAGAGGGGCTGAGCCCCGGTGGCATAGTGGTTGAGTGCGGGACGCGGACCACAGGCTTAGTGGTTCAAATCCAGCAGCAGCTCTCCAGGAGCAAGGCTGGGTAGCTCCCATGACCACCAGAGGGCAGTGATGCCCCAAAACAAAAAATAAAAA
>PVJH01040731.1:0-15482 GCA_004026705.1 Nesogale talazaci
CTCACCGGGTCTCCTGTCCCCTGCCCACCGCTCACCGCGTCTCCTGTCACCTGCCCACCGCTCACCGGGTCTCCTGTCCCCTGCCCACCGCTCACCGCGTCTCCTGTCACCTGCCCACCACTCATCGGGTCTCCTGTCCCCTGCCCACAGCTCACCAGGTCTCCTGTCCCCTGTGTCTCAGGCCTTCAATGTGCTCTTGAGCTGCTCTTGAAATTCACGTGGGGAGCATCAAGGCTGGATTTCAGCTCTCCAGGACTTTGTTCCCCAATGATTTTACTGGGGCTCGTACAGCTCAAATAATATTCAACACATCATTTGTATCAAGCACATCTGTACACATGTTGCATCTTCATTTTCTACTTGAGCCCTTGGTATAAGCTGCTCTTTCCCCCTCCTTGTTTTTTAAAAATATTCAAATGAGAGTCCACACAACTCCCATCACGATCAACACACACGTCAATTGTATGCATATCACACTTGTACACCTGTTACCACCATCACCCCCGAAACATCCTCCATCAACTTAGGTCCCCAGTGCCAGCTCCCCATATTTCCCTTTCCTCCCCCCTCCCATGAACCCTTAATAATTTACACATTGTGGTTACTTTTTTATATCGTACTCAGTCCGATGTGTCTCTTCACCCACTTCCCCGCTGTCCACACTGCAGAGAGATCATATGTGGATCCCTGCAATTGGTTACCCTCTTCCACTCCACCCTCCCTCTGCCCTCCCAGTATCACCACACCCACCACTGGTTCTAAAGGGATCATCTGTCCTGAATTCCCCATGTTTCTGACTCCAGTGTACACTCCCTGGTTTTGCAGGATTTGCAAGGTAGAACTGGGATCATGATAGTGGGTGGGAGGAAGCATTTGGGAACTAGAGGAAAGTTGCATACCTCATTGTTGCCACACTGTACCTTGACTGGCTCCTCTCCTCCCTGCAACCCCTCTTCAAGGGGTGCCGCTTCACCTAATGATGGGCTTTGGGTCCCCACTCAGTACTCTCCCTCCTTTATAATGATGCAATTTTTAGTTCGCCGATGCCTGACACATGCTCCCTTGGACACCTCGTAGTCACATAGGCTGATGTGCTTCTTCCATGTAGACTTTGTTACTTCTGAGTTGATGACCGCTTGTTTACTTTCAAATCTTTAAGACCCAGATACTGTATCTTTTGTTAGCCAGGCACCATTAGTTTTCTTCACCACATTTGCTTATGCACCCATTTGTTGCCAGCAATCATATCAGGGTGGTGAACATAAAATGTTATGATTTTTTTGTCCTTAACTCCTGATAAATGATCCCTTTGGCACCTCGTGTTCACACAGACTGGAGTGCCTCTTCAATGCAGGCTTTGCTGCTATTGAGTTAGATGGTCACTTGTTTACTTTCAAGGCTTTAAGACCCCAGACACTTTATCTTTCGATAGCAGGGCATCATCCACCTTCTTTACCACCTCTGCTTATGCACACACTTGTTTTCAGTGATCATGTTGGGAAGGTGAGCATCATGGAACGGCAATTTAATGGAAGAAAATGTTCTTGCACTGAGGAAGTACTTAAGTGGAGGTCCAATGCCCATCTGCTGCAGGATTTGTTTTTCTTATCTTTTGTTTTGTTTTTTTTGGCATCACTGCCTCTGGTGGTCATGGGCGCTACCCAGTGCTGCTCCTGAGAGCCACTGCTGGATTTGAACCACCGAGCCCGCGGACCGCAGTCCCGCACTCAACCACTTATGCCACCAGGGCTCAGCCCTTGTTTTTGTTATCTTTAGCTTCAACCTGAACTTACATATCAGCAATTGATGATCTTTTCCCTAGTCAGTTCCTGCTAGGGGTTTAGCTGCTGATATTGAGCTTGTCTGTAGTCATTTCCCACAGATGTTTTAATTTGATTTTTGTGAATTCCATCTGGAAAAGTCCAGATGTATACTCCTGCATTTTTGTTATTGAAAAAAGGTATTTGTGATGAACAGGTTGTTGGTCTTGCAAAATACTATCATGCAATCTCTGACTTTTTTCCTATCACCAAGTCCGTATTTTCTAGCTACTGCTCCTTCCTCTTTGTTCCCAACTTTTGTATTCCAATAATTATTTTGTATTCCAATAACTGACAATTATCAATGAATCTTAATTACATTTTTGATGAATTTTAAACCGAATATGTACATAGAATTCTTCAATTTCACTACTAGTTTTGGTGGGTGGGGCATAAATGTGACTAATAGTTGTTATTAATTGGATTTATTTGAATGTGGGTAGATGTAATCTTATCACAGACAGTATTGCACGTCAAGCTAGATTTTGAAATATCCATTTAGATGATGAATGTAATGCCATTTCCTTTCATTGTGTCATTCCCAGCATAGCAAACCATGTGATTTTCTGATTAAAAATGGTTTAGTGCCATTCCATTTCTGGTCACTAATGTCTAGAATGACAGTTTTTTTTTTTTTTTTAACATTTTGGCATTTCGCTTTTGACAACTTTTAATTTTCCTAGATTCATACTACATACATTCCAAGTTACATTTATTGGTTGATATTTGCAGCTGTTTCATCTAATTTTTAGTCATGCCGCATTAGCAAATGAAGACCTTGAAGGCTTTACTCCCATAAGCTTTACTCCATCTATGTCATTATGGTCAATTCAACTTTCAGAAGACAGCACTCCCTCAATCATATTTTTGGTGCCTTCCAACCTGAGGGGTTTCATCTTCTGGCACTGTTATGACAATATCATACTTCTTTTCATGAGGTTTTCAGTATCTGGCAATGTTATGATTCTGTCCATAAGATTTTCAGGGGCTAATTCCTCAAAAAAGGACATCTAATTTCTTCTTGATAGTCTGTTCTGAGTTGAGAAGCTCTCCTGAAATGTGTTCACTTTGGATGACCCTGCTGCCATATGAAGCATTTGGCATAGCTTCCAGCATGACAGCAACACACAAGTCACCACAGTATGACAAACTGACAGACAAGTGGTGGAGCTGTATATTGGAAATACCTTAAGCCTGTCCTATCTTGCATCAGATTTAACACTGCCCTTGTGTCAATCCTGACCCATTCCAAGACTATAGCATAGAGTAGAATTGTTCTATAAGGTTTTTGATGCTGTGATCTTTATAAGACTAGTCTCATCTTTCTCCAACCAGTGGCTGATGGGCTCAAACCACTGATCTTGTTATTAGCAACCCAACACTTAACCTACTGCACCACCAAGACTCCAGTGAGGCCACTCCAGTGGTTCTCACATTTTGTTGCTTTTCAATGAACTATCCAGATGAAAATGAAATTCCAGAAGTTTGAGCACTGCATCCTAGTTGTCAAAACTTAAGGCACTCACTCTTTATGCTCATAATCCTGACATCTTAATATCACTGGGCAATATCACTTATGCTCTTTCCTGACATTCCACTCTACCCACTCACCATTTTAGATAATTATCTTTGCTGCTTGTCCTCCTCTTACCTCTTTCCCATGCTTCTTCATTGAGCAGCGGTCCTTGAGCACTTCAAGTCTAGATGACCTCCACAGAGGCTACACCCTTTTTTCTGGGTGGTTATCCCCCCCCCCCCACTTGGAGCCTAGTTGGACTCCTCTCCTCCTCCAGGCCCCCATCCTGCGGTGTTCTTCTCTTAGCTCATCTTAAGGAGATCATCTCCATTAGGGCCCAGACCACACTTGTCCTGTCACTGCTTTGGGCACAGTGTGTGTTGCACAGCAGCTGCTCACACACACTATGTTGTGTGGATGGTAAAAGAATACCATAGAGAACAAACTAGCATGTTCTGTCACATCCTAGAACCCTCATATCCCACTCTGTCTCACATGACATCCACAGTGGATATACCCCCAGTGGATTTGTTTTAAAAATTCACCTTGGTTCTTTCATCTCAGAACCTATTATTCTCCTCTCCTTCCTAGAGAGACAGGTGCCCCTCCTATTTCAGATAAGAGAAATGAAGAAACAAACTTTGAGAAATGAGGTCACACTCTCCTTGTATGAAGGGAAAAACTGAGCCCCAGAGATGGGGAAAATCCTCTCAAGGACTGATCACCCCACATGGCCCAGTTTCTCCACCCTTGGCACTTCTACCCCACCTTAGTCAAACCCAGTCCCCAGCCTACACCCCTTTTCTAAGCCTCACCCACGTCCCGGCCCAGGCTCCACCCCAGCTTACCTGCTTGTGCGGGTACACGTTGATATGGCACTTGATGCACTCCTGTCCCATGTTGGCCCACGAGTTCCCACTCATCCATTTTCTCTTGCATTTGGGGCACTTGTATTCTCCAAAGCAGCGTTTTTTCCCCTGGTATGGGGTTAGACCCTCTCCTTTGGGGCGTGCCTAAAGGACAGAAATTAACACAGGGGATTGGATCTATATGGTGAAGTTGATGCCCTCATGGGGTTTCAATGACCTCCTACTTCAGATTTTAACCCTGTGCCCTTTGGGGAAGCTACCTTTTATCATCAATGCAGAAAAAAATCAGGGTTATTCCCAGAACACATCCAGGAAAGCCAAGCCTGGGAAGACCTTCTGGGTGGGCAAGTTGGTGGACACACTTTTAGTAGAGTGAAGGAAGTCAGAGACTGAATGGGGTCATCTTTTGGTGTTTTCTTTTTTTTTTTTTTGATAACTCCAACATCATGGATGGCACAGTGCTATGGTTTAAATGGTAATTGGAGGGGTGGCACAAACACAGAACATAACCTGTGCACCCTTACTGTCAGCCATCCCTTCCTCTGCCTGGAAGCAACCTCCATTTTCTGCAGCACCCCAAATACAAACTCTGCATTATAAACATAGACATGTGGACATACCCTCTTTCTTTTCTCTTGTGCAAATGGAACAGATTGTATCTTGGTTCTGCTTTAATTTGGCTTCCTTGGCTCTCTTGGAGAAATAAGACTCGCTGAGCACTTGGCTGCTAACTAACAGAGTGGCAGTTTGAATCCACCCACAGACACCTCAGAAAAGAGCAAGAGAGTCCCAAGAGGTCACAAGCATGAAAGTCCTGTCAGTCCATTTCTACTCTGCAGCACAGTCATCATGAGTTGGAGTCCTGATGGCAACGGATTTGGTGTCTTGAGGATCTTCCGACATCTCTGAAAGTTTACATTGCATTCAGTGCACAACGTGTGTGCCCTTCCCCATTAAGAAATGTTAGGTTGTTTCCACTCTATTATTACAAATGATGCTACAATGAAAAACATTGTACATATAACCACTCTGCATATCTACCAGTTCCACATCTGGGGATCAAACAAACCACTGCTTGAAAATATTGAGAAAAAAAGAACAGTAGCAGCAGCAGAAGAAGAAAAAATTAAATAGTCAAAACAACCCAAGGCTCAGAGTGAGTGTAAATGCTACTTATTATTTGCCCTGCACTAGGTATAAGTAATCTAGAGAAGATTTAAAGTATACAGAGGTTATGTGTATTATATGCAAATTCGACCCTATTTTGTTTAAAGGAGGAGCCCTCGTATTGTAGTGGATTACATGTTTGACCACTAACTATAAGATCAGCTGTGGGACCCATCAAGTGTTCCTCAGGAGAAAGACGGGGCTTTCTGCTCTGGTAAATATTTGCAGCCTCAAAAACCCAAAGGATTCTCTATGAATCAGAATCGACTTGATGGCAGTGAACATTTACACACACACACACACACACACACACACACACACCTTAAGCACCAAAAGGTATCCCCCTTGTGGATACCAAAGGACAACTATATACAATTTTATGTAGTTTATAAGTGTACTCAGAGTACACTTATGAGATAAACTCCTGGAAGTGAAATTTAAAGATAATACCAAGCTGCTATTGCCCTTCTCCCATTACAGGTGTACAAAATGAAAATCTCACCAAGACAGTGTTATATAAATTTTATGAAATACATATTCTTCTTTCAGAGGAGCTTTGACTTTTCTGGGTTTTATTATGAATAAAAGATATACTGTCCATGCATTTAAGAACCATTGTGAATCATTTGTGAACAATTTGTTTGTACACTTTGTCATTATTTTTCCAGTTGTGGTTTTGGTATTTTATTGTTGATTTTTAAACTCTATTTTATCTGTTAATAAAACTATCTTTCTATCTCATTACTTGTTTATCAGTTTGACATAATATGTAGCTTGAGTTGCTGTGTTGCTGGCAGCTATGTCACCGGCATTTTAAATACCAGTTGGGCCATGTAAGGTGAACAGGTTTCAGTGGACCTTTCAAACTAAGAATAGACCACAAAGAGGAAATAGGTTGTCTGTGCACTTCTGAGGGATTAGCCACTGTAAACTTTATGAACAGCAGCAGAACATTATACAGCACCAGAAGATAAACTCCCCAGGTTTGAAGAAAAGCAAACCATGAATGGGGAAGACTCCTAACAGTAGAGGAAACCATATGGTATCGATGAAGCCAAGCTTTGGAGACCTTTATGGACCGGGCACAACTCAAAAAGAGAAAAACAGACACACACACACCATCTGAAAACATCCATTAATAATCATAGCATGGAATATTTGAAGTATACATCTAGGAAAATTAAAAGTTGTTAAAAATGAAATGGAACTCATAAGAAGCTGAAATAGATTGATTTTGACCATTTGGAATCAGACAATCTTATGGTGTACTATGCCAGAAATGACAAATTAAAGAGGAAAGTCATCACATTCTTCCTCAGAAGAACATTTCAAGACTTATCTCAGGGTATAATGCTGTCTGTGATAGGATAATTTATGTACAAGGAAGTCTAGTTAATAGAACTACTATTCAAAATTATTCACCACTAACGCTAGTGATAAAGAAATGGAAGAATTCTACCAACTTTTTTTTGGTATTCTCTGCTTTGAACCAAGATCCATCTGATGTCTTTATTGATATCCCTTATTTTACCCTCTTTTGAATCTGGCTTGAATTCCTGGCAATTACACATCAATGTACTGCTAGACACTGTTGCTAGACTTTACTTACACATGGTATTAAATCTATTGTTGGGATAATTTCTGCATTCTCTTCTGATCTTTGGGTACCTTTATAGATCTCTACCAGTCAGCTGGCCAAGCAGCTGTCTTCCAGCTTCTCAGCATAGGCGAGGGAGTGTTTTCAGTGCTTTATCAGTGGTTGTTCTATCATTAACAAAAGTTTTATTTTTCTGATAATGCCTCTAATGTAGCTTGGGTCTCTTCTTTCGTTGGTTCTGACCACGTGCTATCTCTTGATTTTTGGTATGGTGACTCTGTGTACTCCATCTTTCTAATGCATCCTATGTCCTTCAGTATTCTGCCCATATAATCTTTAAATAATGCAATTTAAGGCTTGGATTTTCTGAATTATTTCAGCTTGATATATTCTAAGAATATTCTTTTGGGTATTTGAACTTCAGGCCTTTGAACCTTTCATTATGATATTTAACTTTCTTTTCCAACTACCCTGTGAAATTTTGTTCAGTTCTCTAACTTTATTGTTTCTTCCACTTGCTTTAGCTATATCACCAAGAGCAAGTTTCAGGGGCTGAGCCCCGGTGGCGTAGTGGTTGTGCGCGGGACTGCGGCCCACTGGGACGGAGGTTCAATTCCAGCAGTGGAGCTGGGCCTCCTCCTCCCACCACCGAGAGCAGTGATGCCAAAAAAAAAAAAAAAAGAGCAAGTTTCAGGTTTTCTTCTGATATCTACTTAGATCTCTTTTTTCCCTTTCTTTTAATCAAACATTGGCTTTCTTCATATATGATTCTCTTGCGGTTGTTCCAGTGCTCCTCTGGTGCCCTGTCATTAGTGCTCAATGATTCAAATATATTCTTGAGATATTCTAGAAATGTAGGTGGGATATAGTAAAGGTTGGATGTTACTTTGCATGGGCTTTATAAATTTTCTTCAAATTCAAACTGAAAGATGTTTACTTGTGTTTTATTAACTTTAGGAAGGCATTTGACTCTGTGGATCATATCAAACTATATGCAGCATTAAGAAGAATAGGAATCCCCCCACACTTCATTGTGCTTACATTGAAACCTGTACATGGATCAAGAAACAGTCATTTCATTCAAAGAGAACAAGGAAACATTGAGTGTTATACAATCAGAAAAGGTGTGTATCCTTTCCTTATTACCTACTCAACCTGTGTGCTGATCAGAGAATATAAGAAACTGAGCTATATGAAGGAGAACATCTCATCAGGGTTGGAGGAAGACTTGTTAACAACCTACTATATGCAGATGACCAACCTTGCTTCCTGAAATCAAGGAGGATTTGAAGGGCATATTAATGGAGATCAAGAACTGAAGCCTTCAGTATGGATTGCAAATCAGTGTAAACAAATATCCTCACAACAGACCAATAGATAACATCATGATAAATGGAAAAAAGATAAAAATTGTCAAGAATTTGATCTTGTTTGAAACCACAATCAATGCTCTGTAAGCAGCAGTGAAGAATTAAAATGAGATAGGCTATGGCATGTAACTTGTTTTTATTATCTTGCTGTCATTGTTGTTATTGTGCTAACCTATCTCTTGCTGAGAAATCACCTGTGAAACTGCATGCAAGTAGGAGAGTGTGAGTGATGCTGCTTCCAATGAGCATACCAAATGAGATTAAAGATGTGGGTCATTGTATACTCTTGAAGAGGAAAAAAAGAGAAAGAAAAAGACCCAGAGAGGACACTATTACAGAGAAAATATACTACTTAAGTAATATACAACATGGAACAGAACTCTACAAATCAAAATAAGACATCACAGATAACAACTCTGCAAAGAAGAAGTGTGGGAGTGAGGGATGGGGGAGGAAACCCAGAAGGGAGAGATTAGACAATAGTTGAATGGAGAATACATTGAGTTTTTCACAAAATACAACAAACAGTTTTGAATTTGGAAAGAAAACCACACAAAAAACAAATAGGAAAAAAGAAAACATCCTCAAAGATGAAGTTAAAACATCAACAAAACAAAAAAAAAAGAGGAAAATATATAAGCCAGTGTCAATTTGAGGATTAAGAGTGTAGAAGTAGAATCTAGCCTGTCAATCTGGAAAGAGTCAATGAGACCTCTCTGTGGGCATGGCCTTCTTCTGAGAATCCTGGGAAATGTGGTAATTCCTTCTTGGAGGGGGAGACACTAACTCTCTTGGTTCACTTCTTTGAAGACTTTTTACTGACAACACTTCCTGGGAGACATTGCAGCTGACAAGACACATAGTATCATGCTGATAGACCCTGAGCCTTGGAAACTGGAGGAGCCACAGGGTGACCCCTGCCAGTGCTGATATGCTTCTACCACCACTGGATCCACAAGACTTTGCACCCACTGGCCTGTGAGTGTCCTGGTGTCATTGTATGTGCTTTGTGAGTCTGAAGAGGACTTTATAGATTGGTATTGGATATATGGGCTAATATCGGACTTATGACCACAGACTGGGCTGGGCTGGGATGTCTTCTTAATGTAGAGTTGCTCTTGTGCTTATAAGTTTTTTTCTCTAGTCTACCCAGACTAACACAATCATGAAAATTGAAACCAATATCACCATTAAAAAATAAGAAATGACACCAGTAACACCATACTTAGTAATAAAATTCAATGTAAATGGATCGAATTCATCAGTTAAGAAGACTAACAAAAAATCCAAATGTCCATAAGATATATAAATAAGTTAAAATATAAAAATAATAACAAAATAAAAGCCTGTAAATGGTTCAAGATCTGTTCGTTGACCTTCAGGAGTTTGGGTTTTGTTGCTGTTGTTGTTGTTATCCTCATTTTATTTTCTTTGGTCACTTCATCTTAAGATGCCTAGTTTTTTTTGTACATATTGTTATCTCTGCAGGTGTATCTAGAAAAGATAGACTTGATGAAGAGTCTGGAGGAGAAAACAATGGGACTGATGGCTCTGGGGGCAGGAGTGGCGTGGCGTGAATATGGGAGAAGGGGAGGCGGGGGTGTGGGGCGGGGAGGAAGTGGTGTTGACCAACCCAGGGATAATGGACTGAGTGATTCAAAATCAGTGACGAGCTGGGTATAAGAGGCCTGATAGGGATTGATCAAGAGTAATGTAACAGAGAGAAGATACTGAAACCCCAATGGAGGCTGAGCATGATAGCGGGACAAGAAGAGTGTAAAAGGAAATAGAGACAAGAACTGAGGGGTAAAGGGCATTTATAGAGGTCTAAATACAGGCATGTATGGAGGTGAATATATTTATATATGAGGAATATGGGGAAATATCTACATATATTTATAGGATTAACATTAAAACAGAAGATGGGTATTGGACCTTCACTCAAGTATTTCCTAAATTCAAGAACACTTTATTCTATTAAATTGGCATTCCATGACACCCACCTTCCTGATATGATTGCTGATGACAAATGTGTGTGTGCATAAGCAAATATGGTGAAGTAAGCTGATGATGCCCCTCTATCAAAAGATATAGTGTCTGGGCCTGAAAGACTTGAAAGTAAACAAGCAGACATCTAACTCAGAAGCAGCAAAGCAAACATGGAAGAAAAACACCAGCCTTTGTGATCATGAAGTGTCGAAAGGATCAGGTATCAGGCATCAAAGAACTAAAAATTATATTATTACAAATGAGGGGGAATACAGATTGGGAACCCAAAGCCCATCAAAAGGTGAAGTGACATCCCCTTATAAAGGGGTCACAGGGAGGAGATGAGCCAGTCAAGGTACAGTGTAGCAACAACGAAATATGCAACTTTCCTCTAGTTCTCAAATGCTTCCTGCCCCACCCCCCATCATGATCCCAACTCTACCTTACAAATTCAGCTAAACCCGAGGATGTACACTGGTACAGGCAGAAGCTGGAAACATGAGGAACTCTGGACAGATGATCCCTTCAGGACCAGTGGTGAGAGTGGCAATACCAGGAAGGTAAAGGGAAGGTGGTGTAGAAAGGGGGATCCAATTTCAGGGCTTTACATATAACCTCCTCCTTGAGGTACAGACAAGAGGGAAGTAGGTGAAAAACACATCAGACAGTGTACAATATGACAAAATAATGATAATTTGTAAATCATTAATAATTTTATTAAATTTAAAATTTAATAAATTATTATAAATTTGTAATAATGATAATTTGTAAATTATTAAAGGTTCATGGGTGAGGGGGAAGAGGGAGGGAGGGTAAATATGGAAAGCTGATAACAGGAGCCTAAGTGGAAAAAGATGTTTTGAGAATGATGATGGCAGCAAATGAGCCAATGTGGACTGCATACAATTGATGTATGTATTGATCATGATAAGAGTTGGATGAGCCCCAATAAAATGATTAAAAAGAGAGAGAGAGAAACAAAAACTAATATAATAAATAAGAAGACATTAGCCTTTAATATACTGCTCACAAGAAAAACACCACAGATATAAAGACACAGTAGGAATTAAAGAATGGGGGTAAAAATATCAAGTTACTGGCAGTCAAAAGAAAGCAGGAGTAGCAATATTAATTTGGAAAAAAGGTATCAAACTATGATAAAGTGAAAGACATAGAATGTCACTATATAATTGGGAAAGCTTTAATTGAATGAGAAACCATAGTTATAATTAATAATTATAATTCACACAGATATGCAAGGATGGTCTAATATTAGAAAAATGATGCAATTCATGACACAAACTAAATAAAGGAGAAGAAAAATATTATTTCAATCAATGCAGAGAAAGTGTTTGATAAAATTCAACACCTATTCTTTGATAAAAACATTTAACAAAATAGGAATTGAATAGAAATTCTTCAACATAATAAAGGTCATACATGCAAAACCAATGGTTAGCATTTCACTTAATGGAGAAATATTGAAAATATTCCCCTTTCAAATGAGAGCCAGATAAAGTTGCCCATTATCACCACTCTTATTTTAAAATAGTCCTGAAAGTCTTAGAGTTATGAGACAGTAAAGAGATATCAAAGACAACCACATTGGCACAGAACAAAGTTCTCTTCATTTACAGATGATATAATATTACATATAGAAAATCCCTAAGATTCTCTTAAAATTTGCTGGAATTCATTTTTAAAAATTGGCAGCACAGTGGGCTATAAGGTCTACACACAGAAATCAATTGGATCCTTGTGTAAATGAGCTCAGGCATAGGAACAATTGTGAGACTGGTACAGGACTGTCCAATGTTTCGTTCTGTTAATCACAGGATTGCTATGGGGGTCACTTAGTGGCATCGAACAGCAACATGTAGTCATGGTTGAGTAAACAAGTGGCCATCAGCTCAGAAGTTACAAAGCCCACATGGATGAAGCACACCAGCCTGTGTGACTGTGGGAAGCCGAATGCTGTTCCCATCCCCCAGTGACCCCTTTATTGACCTTTTGTATTGTAATGGCTTGCGGGCAAGATAACCTTTGAATCCATGGGTTCACCTAATTAGCATGTGGACCTGTTGAGTTCACCTAATTAGCATGTGGACCTGTTTGAGTTTAGGACCTGTTTGAGCTCACCTAATTAGTATGCGGACCTGTTTGAGAACTGCTTCCTGCCATTTCCCCCCCCCACCCCCGGCCATTTCTTTGAAGCTATGTGTATGATTGGCTGATTATCCCTACCCCTCATTTCCATAAGTTGTAACTCCCCTTCCTGTTGCTAACCTATATTAACCTTGTCTTTTGGCTCAATAAACAAGACTTGATCAGAATCCTGTCTTGTCTCCATTTCTCGCATCTCTTGCCCTCTCCATTCTCAGTCCCCCTTTCAGGAACCCACGTTGACTGATCCGCAGGTTGGATCATGTGACCACAAGGTGTCGAAGGGATCTGGTATCAGGCATCAGAGAACTAAATATTATATCATTATAAATGAGAGAGAGTACAGATTGGAGACCCAAAGCCCATCCATACGTGAAGCGACATCCCCTTACAGAGGGGTTGCAGGGAGGAGATGAGTCAGTCAAGGTACAGTGCAGCAACAATGAAATATGCAAATTTCCTCTAGTTCTCAAATGGTTCCTTCTACCCACTATCATGATTCCAATTCTACCTTACAAATCCAGCTAGACCAGGGGAGGTACACTGGAGTCGGAAACATGGGGAATTTAGGATAGGTGATCCCTTCGGGACAAGTGGTGGGAGTGGTGATACCAGGAGGGTGGAGGGATGGCGGAATAGAAAGGGGGAACCAGTTTCAGGGATCTACATATAACCTCCTCTCTGGGGTACGGACAACAGGGAAGTGAGTGAAGAGACACATTGGATAGTATACAATATGAAAAAGTAATAACAATTTGTAAATTATTAGGGGTTCATGGGGAAGGGGAAGGGAGTAGGGAGGGAAAATATGAGGGACTGGTACTGGAGGATCTAAGTGGAGGGAAGATGTTTTGAGAGTGATGATGACAAGTGTGCAAATGCGGCCTGCATACAAATGATGCATGTATGGATCGTGATAGTGACCAGACGTTCCGCTTTTAACAATTTAACAACATCACATGGCATTTTAAAATTAAAATAAATATATCACAATACTATGTTTGCATTCTATGAAAATTTTTGTTGCTCCATATAGACCAAATTTTTAATCCAGGAACGCCCCTCCCCCTGGTCAATGATGTCCTGTCTAAAATCTGGTCACTTATGAGCCCCCAATAAAATGACTTATAAAAAAAAAAGGAGGGGGAAAGAGGAGCTTATACCAAGGGATCAAGTAGAAAAGATTTGGAAATGAATATGGCAACATGTGTACAAATATGCTTGATACAAATGATGTATTGAATGTATAAGAGCCCCCAATAAAATCAATGGAAAAAACCCATATAATCAAGGTAATCAGAACAGCTTGGTACTGATACAATGATAGACATGAAGACTAATGGATTTGAATTGAGAATGTTACCAAATGCCTTCAGATACCTGATTTTTAAAATTAAAGACCAAAACACATTGGCACTGAAAAGATAGCTTTTATAATAAATGCTGTTGGAAACATTGGATCACCACCTGCAAAAGAATGAAATAGACCTATATTTGATAATGTCCAAAAATGACCTTAAGATGGGTCAAAGTACTAAATATAAACCACAAAAACATACAGACCATCAATGAAAACAATAGGGACAAATTTAAGGACCCTAGTACAAGGTAGAAGAACACTACCAAAAATATTGAAACAGTCACACTGTAGAAGATGAGCGGAAGACAGGGGTTTCTGCTCCCTTACAGACTGCAGTCTCCGAAGCTCAAGGGCAGGTCTTCTTTGTTCTATAAGGCTGCTATGACTCAGAATTGAGTCAACGAGAATGCGTACAGAACACAAGATAAAGGACTGAGAATTCTAAACATACAACAACGATACACATTAGAAGATGTCACAAAGAGTTAAAGAGAACCCACAGATTGGGAAAAAATATTTAGTAATGATATATCAGATAAAGGGCTAATTTAAAACCTATAGAAAACCATAACACCTTAATAAGAAAAATACAAATAGTCCATGAAAACACAGCAGAACACATGAATAAATGATATCCAGGTGGCCAAGAACCATATAAAGAAATAATCAAATTCATTAACAGTAAGAGAAATACAAATTAAAACAACAATGCCATGCCACTTTACACAACAATCTTTGCACAATTTAAAATATAAAATAATATATCCTGAAAAGTCTGTGGAGAACTGGAATATTCATACAATACTAGTGGAACTGTAGAATTGTGCAACCACTGTAGAAATCAATTCCAAATACAATGCAATTACCTTATGAACCCACACTCCCTCCAATGCGTATATACCCTAAAGAAATAAGACCATAACACGAACAGGCAAATACACATTTATTTTTAATTGCAGCAATTTCTGTAACAGCAAAAAGATCGAAACAATCCCCTCTCCCCTGAGGGAAAAAAAACAACTCCGATTTTAAAGGCGTGGATAAACAAACTCTGACGCATTCATAAAATGTTATATCAGTAACAAACAATGATGTCTCTGTTAAACATCTCATTGCCCCCAAAAGAAAATCAGTGACCCTATAAGGACAAATTAAAACTGCCCCCATGGATTTAGGGAAGTTTAGGGGAGTAGAAAAAAGGAAATCAAAACAGCAAAACCCCATCATTGACTGCAAAGTTAAAAAAGAAAATTCTGGAGAGGACACATAGAGATTGGAACCCTCACATTCAGCTGCCCTAAGGTTTCAAACTGCTGACCTTGTTAGGCACAGCCTGACCACGACACCACCAGGGCTCCTGGGAAACACCACGAGCAATGGGAAACTGAAGAACATGATTCTGAGCGAAGTGAGCCAGTCTTATAAAGATAGTTATTTCATGGCACCATTTATTATAAGGAAAACAAAGAAAAAGAAAAATATTATTATTATTTTATTATTTAACACCAAAAGATAAGACTTTGAAGACAACAAGGCCAGAAAAGGGGTCAGAGGAGAGAACATGAAATGATGAACAGAGGGAGAGTAGAAGGCAAAACAAGCACATCCACATTTGTGGGGGCTTTACTGAG
>PVJH01040732.1:0-15481 GCA_004026705.1 Nesogale talazaci
AAAATCCCTTGTTTGTGGGCAGAGATCCGAATTTTAAAATATTTTGCAATTCAGATCAATGTTTCACACTAAGCCTATAACTCTAAAATGTGGTCAATGTTACCTTAATGTTATAAGGCACAACAGTTAAGCACTAGAAACAATAGCAGTTCAAATCCTTTAGTCATTCTGAGGAAGAAGATTGTGCTTTAATAATACACTTTCTTGGAAATATCTGGAGGCTCTTCTACTCTGTTCTATTGGTCTCAATAAGATAAAGTCAACCTGATGGCAGCAGCTTTGTTTGTTTTAATTTTTGTGCTTTGTTGGATTTGTTTTATTATTGTAGCTTTAGTTCTATGCTTGCCCTTCATAGGTAGCATGAGAAGAAAAACTTTGTGATTTGACAATTTTACTATAAGATATACTAGAAAATAGTATGACTCATATTTATATTGATGGCTAAAACATTTTTATGTAAATTAATGTATAAAATCTGTTTAAGAAAATGTTTAGTAATTTGACAACATCTCAAAGTATTACAGAATAATATTTAAGAACTTAAACTCTGAAGTAAGACTTCTGAGTAAATTTGCTTAGATAAATTACACCACTTCAGAACATGTCAACTGTCTTATGTTTAAAATAAGGATGATAGTATTCACATGTGGAATTATTGAAGGACCAAAAAAATTTTTTTTGGGGGGGGGCATCACTGCCCACTGGTGGTTGTGGGAGCTATCCAGTGGTGCTCCTGAGATCCGCCGCTGGATTTGAACCGCCAAGCCCTGCACTCAACCACTTACACCACCAAGGCTCAGCTCAAGACGAATTAAAATTTTAATTCAAAAATATGTATGCAAAAAAAGTATGCTTCCAACAGTAACTAGAATATTGCCAGTCCTATGCAAGTATTTGTGTTGATGTGATCAGTATTTATGATACATCAATATAGCAGAAATGATAAAATATGTACAAAAATAATTTTGAGAGACCGTGTTCATGTCAACTTTCATGTCAACTGGAAGACATACAAAAGTTCCAGGGTGGAGCTTAGGTTGTCAGTCAGATCACAGCCTTTTTGTGGGCATGGCCATCTTATAGGAGGCCCTTGAGATCTTCCCCTTCACTGTCTTTCTTCTCCTTCTTGATGACTGACGCTAGTTGATGCCAGATCCTGTGATGCTTACACCACCATTGGATCCACTTGATTTTGTACCCACTGGCCTGTGATATTCCTACATTCTGCATCATTGCAACATTGCAGACTTATTGTGTGAGTTTGAAGAGGGATTATGGATTATTATCAGACCTATGGATTTGAGTTAGACTTGGTTGGGATTTAATAATAACCAAAATAAAAATTCCCATGCTAAAAAATGTGAGGACATCATATTTTCAGGAAGAAGGAGGACTTTATCAAAACCAACAAGTTAAAGCACTGGATTTCTTCAAAAGATAAATTTAATAGCAAAAACCTAAATCATGAAAGATATTTGACCCTTAAAAATAGTTGATAACAAAATTCATAGACAGTAACATCAAGTTTTAAAAGTAAAAATATTAAACTAGGGCTGAGCCCTGGTGGCGTAAGTGGTTGAGTACAGGCCCATGGGCTTGGCGGTTCAAATCCAGCAGTGGCTCTCAGGAGCAGCACTGGGTAGTGCCCACAACCACCTGAGGCAGTGATGCCTGCCACCCAAAAAAGACATTAAACTAGTTTTCCTGTTTAAAATATATTTGCAATCTCTCTCCCTTATGAATAAAATTATAGTTTTCCAAATTAGTCCATTGCAAGAGTAAGTCTTATGTCACTCCTATTCCAGAAGACATGTCTCCCATATATATTTATCTTTTATTGTTAGTATGTAGTGGTATTTTTTCCCAGAGCATTCATAATACTACAAGGTTAGCACTGAGATCACATAACTTCTGTTGTATGAACAACCAAAGACTTTTGAATAAATTTTTGGCCCACTGTACCCAAGACTACTTCAGACATCATAAATATTTGTGAGAATCTGGCTCTTTACTTCAATGATAGTTGTAATATTCTATTTTTAAATATATTCTAAGACTCTTAGCCCAAAGGGGGTTCAATACACCATCTTCTGCAGTGCAGTATTTTCAGATAAGTAATGGAATCTTTGGGCCTTTCAGAGAATGATTCTTGCTGACTGCTACTCATTCTTCAATCTATCAATTACCCTAATTCCATGGGGACATCATTCTGTTAGATGGCATCTTACATAAATTGGATGATGGAAGAAATGCTTCTGTTTAGTAAGTGAAGAAACATTAAAATTAAGGTGAAATATTTTCCATTTAAACCTCACTCTCTTGTCCCACAGTCAGGATAATGGTAGTGATGACCATAATCATTAGATTTGTTGTTGCTGTGATTATCATTTTTATTTTTTTATTTTTAGGGGGCCATCACTGCCCTCAGGTGGTGGGAGTAGGAGGTCTAATGTTTGCTCTATGGAGCTGGAATTGAACCTCCAGCCCAGTGAGCTACAGTGCCGCGTACAACTACTATGCCACTGGGGTTCATCCCTTCATTTTTATTTTAATGACTTTTTGTTTTATGTTTGCTTTCTAAATGTATTTATTTATTTATTTATTATGTGACTTTATCTACATTTAGGTATCTTTTTATATCCAAAATCATTTTATTGGGAGCTAATATAGATATCATATTATGCTGTAGTTCAGTCACAACAAGAAGTATTGTACAATTTCTACCACACTCAGTTTAAAAACATTCTCTTTCTTTTTGATCTCCTTGACATCATCTCTCTTTCACTATCCTCTCCACCACCACAACTACTGTAACTCCCCCACAGAAACCCTAATTTTACTTGCTGACTGTAAAGGTTCATTAATTCTGGGTTTCATATTCTGAAAAACATATAGCAAAGATTCAAGAGGACCGCCCCCCCAGTGACAAACTACATCTGAGTAGACCTCAATATGAACAAACCAAAACCACAAAATTACAAAAAAGTTAAAAACATATGAGGCCCAATGCGCATAAGAAGGGGTGATTGACTGACAAGGTTTTCACCATTCAAATCTGCTTGGTAATCTGTTTCTTCATATCCTATTATGTTATAGAGGGAAGCCACCTGTTAGCAAGCTGACTTTAAACCTAACACCCTGGGTATACTTAGGTCAAAAAGAAGATGGAGGCAATTAATTATTTTTATTTTTCCCAATCATTCTTAATTTGAATTATTTCGGTACTACACTCTTATTCAATACAATTACTAGGCTGTTGAAAATTTGTCCCTTCTATATTAAATACTTGTTTGGATAGGTATACTGATCTTTCTAGAAATCGATGGTTCCTTGAACTTGGGGCAAGGTGAGTTAGAGGAAGGGCACCGACTTTTAACTCAAAATCACATGGATTGGAATTTTTATAAGATGACGTACAAGGAATAAGCTATGGGATTTCTGTGGATGTTATTAGATGTCCAGGACTCCACTCTACCACTGTCCTCAAAACAGATAAATGGTTGCAATAATATTGCTAGCACTATTAATTCATAATTTATTAATGAAGCTAAAAGAAATGAAACAAATATATGACTCCTTAGAGGAAATAGTATGCTTTATATGCCAATTGTGCAAAAAGTCCACAGGTGCAATTTTACACCGTCCATAGGTTGGCTATGAGTTGACATGGACTCAATGGATAGCAGTGAGTGAATGAATGGGTGGGTAGATAGGTGGTTCAATTGGTCAGGGACTCACCCATAAACCAAAAACCAATCTCAGAGTTATGTAATCCAGCAATTTGCTTGTAAAGGACTTTGAAAATTCTATCGAAAATAGAATTTGAACTTTGAACTTTTAGGGACATCATTCATGAGAACAGATTTAATAGCAATACTTGTTCATTCATTCATCCATTCATTCCCTTCTTTATATTCAAGGAAATCTGAGAAAGACCTAAAAAATATCTTCCACGCCCATCCTCCTCAAAAAAGAAAACTTGAAAAAAAGATGCACTGCGTAGAATTTTCATAGTATGCATTTTTCTGGCCAGGAAAGCACTGAGTAATTTACTCTGAATTAGAGCACTCAATGGTACCTCCTGAGAAGGGTCTCTCTGATCACAGTGAATTTTTTTTGTAAAAGTAGTTTCTTTCGAACCTCATTTTTTGTGATGGCCAATTTAAGAAAACAACATGCAGTTGTGGAATTTTGATTCTTGCTCTGATAAAAAGCCATAGAAGCTAGTATGATGCTGAACACAACTTACAAGGACAGCACTATGGGAAAAACTCAAGTGTCTGAGTGGTTTTCTCTTTCCAAGAAGTGAAAGATTGATTTATGATAAACCTTGTTCTGGATGTTCATCAACTTCTCAGATATATGAAAATGTCAACAAAATCCATGTACTTGTGCTCAAAGACCAATGCTGGACCATTGACCAGATGGGGGTGTTGTCAGGACTATCTGGAAGCTCAGTTCAATGAATTTTGATGCAATATTTAGGAATGAGAAGAGTAATTGCAGAATTTTTGTCTTGATTCTGAAAGAACATTGATTAGAAATATTCCAAGCTTTGAAAGGATACCTCTAATACAACCCAGACATTTTATTCCCATGGTCATTACTGGTGATGAGATATGGTGCTGTTCTAATGACACTGAAAGCAAATATCAATCAAACTAGTGGAAGAAGTCATCATTACTGTCTCAAAAAAAAGCACACACAAAAAACTCAGAACTCGTTAAGTGCAGTCAAAGATCAAGACAATGCACCAGGTCAGAGTTAATGAAGCTTTCTACTTGAGGTGATGAAAAGACTGTAACAGAGGGGTGAGAGATGGTTTTGCCACCACTACAGTGCACCTACTCCCTCAACCATCTCATTGGGGCAAAATAGAGAATGCCTCTTGCACCATACACCTTTCTCACTGACCTTGCTAGAGGGAACTTCTTTGTGTTTCCAAGAACGAAGAGTAATGTGAAAGGACAGTGATTTAACCACATAGAAGAGGTGACGAATATGTGAAGGAGGTGCTGTCAGCCATCCAAACAAATGAGTTTAAAAAATGTTTTCAAAAGTGCAATCACAGATTTGACAAATGTACTAAGTGTAATGGAGAGTGCTTTGAAAGTGATAAAACTGTTTTGTAGAGAATTCTAAATACCTACGCTTGAAAAAATTCTGTTTTTGGGGATATACCCCTGAGGAGATTAAGAAAACAAAACCTTATGAGGCAATTATACTATGCCAAATAGCAGCCTTATGAGTACACATAATTTGATCACACGCAGAAGCAACATGAATGTGACCTAAAAGTTTACCTACCAATGATATTTTTTACTTTTTAGGATTAGCCTAACTTAACAGTTGTACTGTACATCAAATTATCTTAAATTCACTAAATGTCTGTAAGTTAGAGTGTAGTACTTTTATAATGGCCCTGGTATTGCCAGGTTTCCTAATTTTTAAAAATAAGAGAATCAAAAATCACAATTTATTATGTGGCATATTCACGAGGTATCTAAATGTTATGGGAGAGAACTCATCAATTTCTCACTCTATTACGAATGATCTTGCAAATTTCCTGATAGCAGCATACTCTAATTCTGATGTTTATCTATAAGCTTCATCCACTCACTTAGTCATTCATTTCATCCATAATATTATCTTTTTAATTGTTGCACCCATAGTTGACTGTTTAAGTGTTATTTAGATATATGAAGGAGCCTTGTTTGAGAAGTTGGCTACATCATGGATTGCTAACCACCAGGTGAGTAATTCAAGCCCACTCTCTGCTCTGCAGGAGAAAGAGGAGGCAGTTCGCACCCAAAGAGTTACAGTCTCTGAAACCTTAACAAACAGTTCTACTCTATTCAAACGGTTTTCTATAAGTTAGCATTGACACTATGACAATGAGATCAAAATATAAGGTTACTTAAAATGTGAGATAACTTCAACATCCACATTATAATTTATATACTCTAAATGCAAATTATATTGTTCTTGGAACATATGTGCTTGTGCTCTCTCCTGAAGTGAGCTAATTAACAGAGGATTTACAAAAGTACATGTTAGAGGAAGTGTTCAACTATTGAAAGAATAATTTCTACCCAGGATGGAATAACTCTTAATAATATTATCTGCAATATTATTATCTAAAATAATATTATCTAAAAAATATTATTTGTAATATTTATTATCTAAATAATATTATCTAAATATTATCTAAATAATATTATCTAAAATAAAGTGTGATTCTAAAGAAATATCAATGTAGATTAGATATAGAAATTCTGATATAATTTCTGGAATAGGAAATTAAGTTTTTTTCACTTTAAATTTTGTTTGATGCAGATGTTTCCTTATTGCATCAATAAAACTTAGTGGGCTGTATTTTGATTATTTTCCCTGAACGCTGAAAATATTAAAATGTGATTCTAATAGTCTGAACATCACCAAAGGCATTGGTGAACCACAGTCTCCAGGAATGGACTAGCAATTGAGATATTTCAATGAACACATATGATAGTATATGTGCTCACCTGTCAATGCCAAGAAAGATGAATGACTGCTGATCAACCAGCTGCAAGATATCCATATTTGTGCCCATTCCAAAGAAAAATCAACAGAATTCAGACCTTATCAAGCAATACCATTAATTTAACACTCAATAACATTTTTTCTGAACATATTTTGAAAATCTGCTGCACAAGAACTGTTTTAATATATGGGAAAATAAGAATATTCTTTGAGGATGAAGGTGCACCTGATCAGACCATGGTATTTTCAATTATCTCCTATTTGTGTGAATGTTAGACACTGAATAAGAATAAAACAAAGTAGAATTGATGAATGATGATGCTGGTAAAAATAGTTGAAGTACCATGGACTGCCAAAATAATAGTGAAATCTATCTTGAAAGAATTACAAATAGGACGCTTCTTAGAGGAAAGAATGGTGGAACATCTATTTGTATATTTTGTACATATTATCAGGACAGATTAGTCTCTGAAGAGGGACATCATATTTGGAAAAATAAAGGGAATGCAAATAAGAGGAAAGCCCTGATCAAATATTGATCCTGTGGCTGAAAAAATGGGTTCAATGATAAGAATAATTGTGTAGATGGTTCAGGACTGAGCAGTGTTTTACTCTGTTGAACTAGAAAAGAGTTCAACTGTGAGCTAGAAAAGACTTGATGGCATCTAACAGCAAAAATATTTTGAAAAGATTGTTGCAATATATTTACACACTACAGCACCAATTCCAGAAGGATTCAAATAAGGGCTTAGAACAAGGTATAACATAGTTAATGTCAGATAAATCTTAATTGAAATCATAGAATTTCAGAAAGATAATTACTTCTGTTTTATTGACTATGCAAAGGCTGTAGTTCATAATATATTATACAAAAATTTTAGAATTCCAGAGCACTTAATCTTACGCATGTAGAAAGAAGCAATTATGTAACAGAATAAAAGGGTACTCTCATATCTAAACTACAAAGGGTGGACCTTGGGATTGTGTGCTTTTAGCATATTTAGTTGATCTCTACATTGAGCTAATAATCCTAGATTTTGAAGTACGTGAATAAGAAAATAGTATCAGATTTAGTGGAGGACTCTAACAATCTATAACGTGAAAATAGTAAAATTCTAGTTGCTGAATGTAAAGAAAATTTGAAATACTTTTTGAGGAATGTAAATTGTAACTGTCAATATGGTTTATTTTTCATCAAAAAGAGCACACAAAAATACTCACAACTGAACCAGAAACAGTATTATGATAAAAAGAAAAATAGTGATATTGTCAAGTATTCTATTTTATTTGGAACCACTAGCAATGTCCATGATAGCAACAGTAAAGAAATGAAATAACAGGAAGAAATTCTATTATCTTTTCATTCTATTTTTCCACAATCTTTATGAAGACCTTTATATTGTGCTCACCTGAAAAACATTAATTTTAAAGTCTAAAACATATCTGACCCAACTTGTTATATTCAGTTGCACCATATACCAGCAAAAGCTTCACAATGTATAGGAAAGACATTAATAATTTTGCCTTTGAATTATGATGTTGTTGAAGAATATTAAATATAACTTGAACTACTAGACGCATGACTGGATCTTGTAAAAAGCACTCAGTGGTCTTTATACAAGAGAATGGTGAGATTATGTCTCAGATCCTTTGGATCTTTAACTGGAAGAATATGATCATAGGTAAGGCTATTTTGCTTTGTAAAGGATCAGTGAAAAGTAGTACCACTTAGATGAGTTAGTACAAACGCTGTAGCAAGGGCTCAGGCATTGGAACAATTGCAAGGAGGGCAGAGGAGTAGGCATTTTTTTAGTTTTACATAGAGTACTATTTGTCAAAATTAACTATAAGGCATCTAACAATAGCAACAATATTAAAATAGCACAGGAAAGTAGTACAGGGTGAGCATATTGCCAATCTGTAATAGTTTTCCAAAAGTAAAGACATTGAAATGGGACCCTGGAGGAAGAGGAGAAAGAAAAGATAACACTCTTGGAAGAATGTCCTTGGGGGACTGCAGATATTATAAAAAGGCATAAGTAGGACAATCTAATTTATCTTTATTTCAGAGAAATTTTATCAACCACAAAGAGAATGTATTAATTTTCTGAAATCAGATTGTTCAATCAACTATTTAGTTCTATCTATGGCTTGACTCAAAAAAACAAAGTCCCTGTCATGGAGTTGATGAAGACTCACGTGACCTTATAAAGCAGGATAGAACTTCCCTGAGGGTTTTCAAGGTTATAACTCTTCTCAGGAGCAGAAAGAAAGTATCGTCTTCCTCCCTCTGACTGGAATCAACCAGTAAAGACTTTTCCTCTAATATCTTATTGCCTCATCTGGTCCACAATCTTTTCACTATTGTGTATCTAGAAGAAGCATAGTCTCAACAATTGGTGCAATTAGAGGAGTTGACTAGATACTTCAGGGTCACAATAATCATGTAAATTAAGAAAAAGGAAATATGGTAATAATATCTAACTTAAATATCAATTCAGCAAGTCTAGTCGTTTTTGTTGTATTGACTATGACACCTGGACTAAATGATATTACATTTAGTAGTTTCTGAATCACTGAAAGAAATCAAGTCATTAGTCATTCATCAGAACCTGCATGGTGATACTAATTTTTAAGATTTCATCTTTTGTATGTTAATTAGAGTGTCAGCAAGAAACAGATGGTACATTCAAATTAGGATAACTCAAAAGAGTTTAATTAAGGAATTGTTTACAAAGATGTGGCAGGGTGAACCCAAGGCCATTTGCACCCCTAAACAATCATGGGAAGTCTTAATGAGATTCATATGGAGATGGCCAACTAGAGAGTACCTTTGACCTATACTAGAGAGATCCCACCAGGCCAAGGAGAAAACATAGCTGGGTGGACAGACTCCGTGAAAACATCCTCTCTCTCTCTCTCTCTCTCTCTCTCACACACACACACACACACACACAATCACACACACAGGTCAGACTCTAGGAGACAAAAAAGGTATATCATAAGAAAGGAAGTATCTGAGATGCTTGGGAAAGCAATCCAATACAAAACCACGAATCAATTGATCAATTTATATGTATTCATTTAGTTATCTCCTAACGTTCCATATTTCACTCCATGATGTATCCAATTAAAGTTCTCATGGAAGATATTGCAATAAATTGTGGCTCTGATCTTATAAGCTGTGAATTCTAATCAAAATGCTGTTAGCTGAAACCTGCCAGCTGCTCATAGAAAGATGAAGACATTTCTTCTCCTAAAGAACGATGGTCTCAGAAACCTAATATAGAGTACCAATGAGTTGGAATTGACTCAATAGCACTGTGTATTCTCTTTTTGTTTGGTTGCTGTTAAACCGTTTTATAGAGGGTTCTTACAACTCTTATTATAACCCATACATTGTGCCAAACAGTTGTACATCTGTTGCCCTCATCATAGAATATGTTTTCTGTCCCCCAAGCACACTTGTACATCTATTGCCATCATTCTCAAAACATTTGCTTTCTCCTTGAGCCCTTGGTATCAGTTTCTCATTTTTCCCTCCCTCACTGCACCCCTCTCTCATGAACTTTTGATAATCTATAAATTATTATTATTTTTCATGTCCTACACTATTTGATGTCTCCTTTCACACACTTTTCAGTTGTCAGTCCACCATGGAGCGATTATATGTAGATCCTTGTAATCAGTTCCCTCTTTTTACCCCACCTTCCTTCCACACTGCCAGTATTGCTACACTCACCACTGATCCTGAAGGATTCATCTGCCCCGGATTCCCTTTGTTTCCAGTTCCTAGCAGTATCCGTGTACATTATCTGATCTAGCCAGATTTGTAAGGTAAAATTGAGATCATAATGTGGGGAAGGGGGGCAGCATTTAAGAACTAGAGGAAAGTTGTATGTTTCATCATTCCTACATTCATCCTTATGGAGCAATAGTTGTGTAGGTATGGGAGTGGAATTGGTGGTGACTGTATTGCTGATTGTGATGCTCTATTGTGCCTTTCTAATACACTTGAGTCTCCATTGTATACATCTTAGCAGATATATTGGTTTCCACTGGGTGATGCCATGAAAAGACACTCTGGTAGCTCTATTATTAAGTGCTTGTCAGACAACTGAAAAGGTTAGAGGGCTGAATTTACCAATGACTTTACAGAAGAACATTTCCTGTTGCCTTTGCTAAAGATTGGGTGCATATATAAATTATAAACCAATTTCAATATACTTCTTCTGAAAATAATAAATAAAAGTAATTATGGTTATTTTATCCAAATCTCATGGTGAAAGTGGATTAAATTCATCGCACTCCTATCCGGTTTGTAAATACCATGGCTATAAATATTTATTGAAGCAGAAAGCTTCATTTTTGTCCATTAATGCACCTGATAGGTTTGAACTTTTGACCAACAATTAGTAGACAGCACAAGTAGGGCTGTATGGCTGGGTTTTCATTTTCTGAACACTATTTTTTAATCTTTTTTCCTACCCCCAATTTTTTTAAAATCTTACAATGATCCTAAAACTTTTAATGTTTCATCTTTATTCTACCATGAAAAAATGAAACGAATCCTGGGATAGAGAGACTCTATTAATTTTCAAAGCTACTACTTCCTTCAGAAAGTTTCTCAAGTGAATTACCCTTTGACCACATTAAATATCACATTTTAAAGTGATTTACTGAAAAATTAAAAAAATGCTCAATTCATGAATAGAAAACTCTTGAGGACAGCAAAATAATGGACAAAATTGTGAAGTGGCATGTATTTGCTCTCATTTGTTCATGTCACTTCATCCTCAAAGCTCTTTGTGAGATGACAGTAACCTCGCTGCTTCCACTGAGTCGGTGTCATCTCAGAGTAACGATATGTAAAAGAGAATGAAATACCACCAGGTCCTGTGCTGTCCTCACAATCATTCTAACGTTTAACCCGCTCTTCCAGACGCTGTGTCGCTTCGTCTTGCCAGGGTTTCCTCTTTTTCTCTGCTGCACTACTTTATCAGGCACGAGCTCATTCTCCAGGGATTAGTCTCTCCAGAAAATGTGCCTAACGTTTGTGAGACGAAGTTCTGCTCTCCTTGCCTCCAAGGAGCAGTATTTCCTTACTTCTTTCAAGACAAATTTGCTTATTCTTTGTGCAACTCAATGTTCTTCCAGATCCAGAGATTATTAACCATATGAATCAATTTCAAATTGCTACCCTGGCAATTGTAATAGAAGACTTCACAGTTTCCTATTGCATTTTTTGATATTTGGTGTTTATACAGATTATAAACTGATTTCAGTGTATTTTTCCTGGCAGCCTATGGTACTTTCAATATTCTTCTCCAGCACAATAATTTAAGTTCATCCATTTTTATTAAACTTTCTCCATATTCCACATACATATCCCATGACTTGGTTCAAACACACTTTTGTCCTCAAAGTAGCATCCTCTTTACTGCTATTTCCATTGGCATTTATTGGGAATCAAAGCAAGATAAAATTCTTGACAATTTTGATCTTTTCTATCATAGTGTTATCTATTATTCAAGCTGTTAGGGTTTTGATCTACCAGACTTTACATTGAATTGTAATACATATTAAATGTTGCAACCCTAAATTTTCATCAGCAAATGCTTCAAGTTTTGTTCAAGTTCAGCAAGCAAGGTTGTTTTGTCTATAGTTACTGGGTGAATATAGGGATTATGATAAGAGATATAAGAGGCCTCAATGAAAATATTTTAAAAGACAGGGGTGTGAGTAAAGGAGTAGTGGAGAAGAAACTGCAGTCTCTACCCATATTAAATGTCCTTGAAGATGTACATACTGAAACATGTATGTCTGTACATATTATAATGAGAGCTGTATGATGCCCCAGTAAAATGATTTAAAGACAAACACAAATTATAAAGAAAATACATTAACAATTGAACAACAATCGACAGATATGCACAAATACAAAGAGTACACTTGCATTCTTCATCAAGAACATGGCAGTGAACTTTTCTGTAGAGGAGCAGAAAAGAAATATTTGAGAAATATGTATTCCATAATCTATGTTGTAGCTACATTGCTTTACTACTGTAATGTAAAAACCATCTTTAACTGTGGGAAAACCAACAGCCATGACTGTGTGTCAATGAGATGCTCTGGAAGCACATGGTTATGTGTCTGGCAGTTGGAAACCCCCAGCCAAGCAAAGGGAGGAAAGCATGGCTGTCTACTTGAAGAAAGAGTTAGCCTCAGAAACCCACAGGGCCACTTCTGTAGGATCACTATGAGAGAGAATGAACTTGGCAGCAGTGGCTTTGTTGGGATTTTTTCTTGGGGGGGGGGGGGTGGTGGTGTCAGTGTTTCAGTGAAACTTTAATGACAAAACCAGGTCACAGGCCACTTCATTAGCACAGTTTTACTGATTTTTGATCAAGAGAATTCCATGAATAAATACATGGATTTATCCTTTGTTATATCCCTTGAGAGATTTTTCTGATTTCTTTTTCCCAACAAAAACAAATAAACCAACAAAAAAGCCATTTATGTCTATTACATATATTTCAAAAAGAAATGTAAAACGCTTAGAAAAAAGCACCTGAGCAAATGAATCGTTTTGTTTTTGGAAAGTCTTCTTTCATCAGGTATGCATACCTAGTAGCACTCTAAGTTTGCACCTTGTCTCCTAGTCTGTTTAGTGTCAGCAAAGGCAAAAGCAAATTCTATTAGTTCAATGTGATTCCATTGCCTGATACATTTTGTGTCTTTATGAAGTATCATTTTTCTTCAAGTTCTGGAATTCCCATTCAAGGTGGTTTATATGTTAATTGAAAATATAAAATTTTGAGTCTCAGAAATTAGTACATCTCCTAGAATAATTATCATTTTAGGTAAGAAATTAGAAATAAATTTAAAATTATTTTTCTTTCTTTTTTAAAAACTTTTATTTTGGAGCATCATTGCCCTCTAGTGTTCATGGGAGCTACCCAGGGCTGCTCCTGAGAGCCGCCGCTAGATTTGAACCACCATTACCCCGGGTCCGCAGGTCCACAGTCCCATACTCAACCACTTGTGCCACTGGGGCTCAGCCCTATTTTTCTTTCTTTTAAAACATCATTTTATTGGGGACTCATACAACTCTTATCACAATCAATACATAAAACTTCCTCTAGTCCTGATACCATATTCTTCTTCATATAATCCAGCTTCTCTATTTGGTCAACATACAGATAAAGTAATTATGGAGAGAAGATACGACACACTTCCTGATTTTAAATTCTGCGATATTCCCTTCTTTTTTCACACAGTCGCTGCCTCTTGATCTGTGCGGAAGTTTCAAATGGTCACAGAGAATTGTTCTGCAATTCCTCTTCTTCCGTAGGGACCTAAGTTTTTTTGTTTGTTTGCTTACTTGCTTGCTTTTGTTGTTATTGTTTTGTTTTTACGATACACATAGACAAATACCCTGGCATGGTCAATAAAACACAAATAAGCATCTTTCCAGTATTCTCTACTTTCAGCCAAGATCCAACATCAGAAATGATATCTGTCATTCTAAGTTCTCTTCATTCTAACTCATCCTGCTTTGCCAGCTCCCTGTCAATGTACTGCTGCAACTATAGTTAGATGATCTTTAACAAAATGTTATTTCATGTCATATAAATTGTGTTGTTTGATAGTTTGAGCATTCTTTTGAGACACTTTGCTTTGAAAATGGGTACAAATGCGTATCTTTTCCAGTCCATGTGTCAACAACTGGTGGTTCAAATTGCAGGCAATAGACAAAAGAGTGTTCTCATGGCTTCATCACTTGTTGAAACACTTCCACTGGTATTCCATCAAGTCACGGAACTTTATTTTGGGCTAATATTCTCAGTGTAGCCCAGGCTTCTTCCTTTAGTAACTTTGCTTTTCACTTACATGCTACCTTTTTAAATGGCTAAATGATGACTCGTACTTTCTGATACAGTGATACTCTATGTATTTCTTCCATGTTCTTTTGATCCTTCTTGTATCCTTCCATCTTTCAACTCGAAGTTTATTTTTTTTCGTGAGTTCTTTCACTTTAAGATTGCTGAGTATGTTTTTATGTTCTCTAAGTCTAGAGTTTTGCACATTTTGTTCTAATGTTTGACTGTATTCTCAAGATGCTCTTTGAAATGTTCTGTTCAGCTCTTTGACTTTATTTCTTCCACGTGTCATAGTTGTAATGATGAGAATATTTCACAGTTTCTTCTGACACTCACTTTGATTTTTTAATACCTTGTATTTTTTAATCATTTTATTGGGGATGCATACATTGTTTTTCACAATATATAAATAAGCATACTCATCAAGCATCCTCACATGTCCACTTCTATTGTTGTTCTCCAATCATTCACCTTTTCCCTTAAGCCCCTAGTATTGGCTTTTCCATTCCTTCCCCCTCTTCCCATGGTCTTTCCTCCCCACCAACCCTCAATACTTTATACATTGTTATTGTTCTGTCATGTCTTACACTGCCCGACCTCTCCCCCAACCCACTCCTTTGATGCCCTTCCTTCAAGTAGGAGCTTGTGTATATATCCTTGCTGTTGGTTCCATCTCTCTACTCCACCCCCCCACCCCCCCCCTTCTCTCCACCCTTCCAGTATCTCCAATCTAACCATTGGCCTGAAGGGGCCCATCCATCCTGGTTTCCCCATATCTCCAGCTCCCCTCTATGTTAGTGTGACTTCTCCAGTCCATCTGGATTTGTAAGGTAGAGTTGGGACCATGATGGTTGGGGGGAGGAGAGGAAGTCTTCAGGAACTAGAGGAAACTTGTATGCATCATCATTGCCCGGCTGCCCCTTGACTGGTCTGCCTCCTCCCCATGGCTTCCCTGTAAAGGGGTGACCAATTACCCACCACTGGGCCTTAGGTTCCCACCCTGCTTTCCTCTTCCTATATGATGATGTGATTCTTGTTCTTTGGTGCTTGATATCTGCTCCCTTAAGCCCCTCTTG
>PVJH01040733.1:0-15600 GCA_004026705.1 Nesogale talazaci
TCCCACCAGAGGGCAGTGATGCCTACTCCCACCCCCCCCAAAAGCCAAAAGAACAAAAAAAGAAAACTTTATATTAAGAGATCATTTTATATCGGGAAGGTGTCCTAGCCCCAGTCCCCTCGAGGCCTAAGCCCCATGCTAGCCAGGCCCTTGTAAAGACTCACCTGGCTGCAGGCCAATGGCGCAGAAAGGTGAAGCAGGCAGCAGGAGGAGCTCAGACTGGCGGGGGCAGAGCCGTGTGGACCCAAGTTGGCAAGAAGCCTGGCAGGGTGCCAACAGCTCTCAGGATCAGACAGCCCCCACGGAGCCACTACAGGAGGCAGACACAGTCCCAGCCAACAGAGAGGGCGAGAGGCGAGAAGCAGCCAAAGGCGGTCCCAGTGTGTCTCTTTTATAGGAAGGCCACGCCCCAAGCTCTACCTCCTGATTGACAGGTTGGACTCCACCCCTATCTCCACGCAGGTCCCTTCAAGTTGGCATAAGATCCACCCCCCTCTCATACAACCTGGTCGGTGGAAGGGGCAAGACACCAGCCCAGCGGCTGCTGGAGACGGTGATCTGAGGAGTGGGGAGATGACGCTGTGGGGCTCACGTGTTGAACTGACCCCGCCCCCTGGGTTAGGGCGTGGCCTGCTCCACGGGCAGATCCCCTGGTATTTCTCTTGTGGGGCCGCTGGCTGGGTTTGAACCCCCAGCCTTTCCGTTAGCAGTTGAGCGTTTTCCCCTTGCTTCTGGCCACTGGGTGCCCGTGTGCTGTATGCTGGTTCTGTGTGTGAGGAGAACTGCCCCACAGAGTTTCCTAAGCCTTTCTCTTTCCGGCGGCCGGCAGGCAAGGCTTTCTTCCTTTAGCAGTTAAGTGCTTCACCGCTGCGCCACCATGACTCCTTCCATTTGGGTAGAAGCGCTTATCATTATTAGGGGCAAGAGGTGTCTAGGTGAAGACCCTGGGAGCGGGTCCACCTCAGTGGGGGGTTCCCCGGGTATTAGGACACCAGAGAGGACTACCCAGAGCATTGTCTACATCCTTGGCTTCTTGGAGCAAAACTGGGTGGTGCAGGATGGCTCATGGGGGACAGGGAATGAGATGGACCTTTCCAGAAGGTGGAAGGATGGTCAGTCCACTTGGGCAGCACTGCTCTGGGAGTCTGGGAGCTCCCCCAATGCTGGGGTCAGGGGAGGTGGAAGATTCTGGAAGATCGTTTGGGCTTACCTGGTGTTGTGTGTGCAAGTCAGAGTTCACTTTGAAGACGAGGGTCTGCTGGCCATAAAGTCTTTTCTGTGCCCCCGTGTGCGTGTGTGTGAACGCTGGACAGCGCTGTGAGGGGTATTGACGAAGAGCGTTGAGGGCACCGTGGGCCGTGAGCACCGGAGCAGGTCACCTCTGGGAGGCGTGCGCTCAGGACTCCTCTTGGAAGCGAGGGTGGGAGGCTTCGTGCCACACGCTGTGGACTTGTCAACGCCCACAACCATCAAAATGATTCTGACTCATAGAGACCCATGGGACAGGGTAGAACTGCCCCTGTGGCTTCTGGGTGCGTGACCCTCTGTGGGAACACACGGCAGCCTCTTCCTCAGGAGCAACAGCTGCTGGGTGCAAACAGATGACCTTGCTGGCAGCTCAGAGTGTCCCCCACTGCACCTCCTGGACTGTGCGTACAAACACATCTTTCCATCCGTCTATCTGTCTGTCTATGCTACCTGGACTGTGTGAGTATGTATACACTCATCTACCTATCCCTCCATCTGTCTATCTACACCACCTTGACTGTGAGTATATGTGCACACACATCTCTCTCCATCCGTTTGTCTGTCTACACCACATTGACTGTGTGAGTATCTATCTCTCTATCTGCACACACCTCTATTTCCATCCGTCTGTCTGTCCATCTATCTGTTTACCTATCTATCTATTTGTCTATACTACCTGGACTGAGTATGTATACACACATCTATGTATTCCTCCATCTGCCTGCCTACACCTCTGAGATGGTGTGTGTGTGTGTGTATATATATATATACACATATATATACACACATTTATCTCCATCTGTCTATCTATACCACCAGAACTTTGTGTGGATGTGTATCTATCTATCTATCTATCTATCTATCTATCTATCTATCTATCTATCATCTATCTATCTATCCCCACTGCAGCTATTAGCGTGCTGTGAGTAGGACATGACCCAATGGCAGCGAGCTTAGCTTTTTAGTGTAGCTAATCAAACCTAGTTTAGTAGATAGTGGAGGTTGTTTTTACTGTCAATCAGTGGTTCTCTTCCTTCCTAATGGCGGGACCCTTTAATACAGTTCCTTATGTTATGGTGACACACACCCCCCACCATAAAATTTTTTGTGTTGTTACTTCATGACTGTCATTAGCTACTGTTGTGAATCTGGCAACCCCTGTGAAAGGGTTCCACCTCCAAAGGGGTCTCGACCCACAGGATGAGACCTGCTGCTGTAGATAATTAAACCCAACCCACTCTAGTCCATTCGATTCTGGCCAACGGTGATCTGTGGGACAGAGAGTGAGAGAGAACTGCCTGGGGAGTCCCAGGGCTGTGCCCTCTAAGACAGCAGACGGCCATCGTTCTCTTGCTGGTGGGTGTTGAACGGTCAGCCTCTTGGCTAGCAATGAGATTCTTTCAGCACTGCACAACCACGTCGTTTTCGCTGACTGAGACCCTCGTCAGGTGGACGGCATCCCTCTCCATGCCCAGCAGTGCCCCTTTGAGGTGGGTGGATCTCGTGCGTGTCAGGAGAGCCTTGCTTCGTCGGGTTTTCAGTGGCTGGGTTTCAGAAGTCCATTGCCAGAAGCCTCTGGGGGGGTTTGAACCGCTGGCCTTGGGATCACTGCCGAGGATGGCAGCCATTCTCCCAAAGTTTACCAGGAGGCCTGACTCTTGCCAGCAGCCACAGCAAGACACAACCAGTGTATCAGACAGTGGTGACACCCGCCGGCTGCCCACGGACAGACAGTGCCTGGGAACGGGCTGCGGGCTGTCCGTGTCGGAAGGACCAGGCCCTGTTTTCTAACGAGACAGATACCAGTTCGAAGAAGAAAAGTCAGCGAGTGGCAATTCTGGGCTGCTAACTGCAAGGTCAGTGGTTCAAAGCCACCAGCCCCTCCGAGGGAGAAAGACGAGGCTTTTCCACCCCATCAAGAGTGACAGTCCCCTTCCCCCTCCCCCAAAGGGTAGAGTGATAGTCCTGGAAACTCATGGGGCAGTTCTGCCCCAATCCTGTAGGGTGGCTGATTCTGTGTTGCCTGGTTGGCAGTGAGTTGGGTAAAGAAAAGAAAAGAAAAGAAAACAAAATCCAAACCCACCCCATCGAGTAGTGCCAGCCTATAGGACAGGGTCGAACTGGACCTGTGACTTTCCTAGACTGTGGCGCTGTACAGGAATAGAAAGCCTCGTTTTTCTCGTCAGAGCCGCTGGTGGTGTAGAACTGCTGATCTTAGGGTTAGCAGCCCAACACGTTACCCGACCAGAGCTCCTCAGAAACGAGATGGAACGGTCAAACGTGTATGATGTGTGTAGACTGTGAAAAACAACTTGTCGTCCTTTCTCTATAAAGTGGCGTAAAAGCCACCTTTCAGGAGCTTTGTCTCTAAGGAAGATCAATTCAGGCAATGAAGCCGAACAGGTGAGTTCCCTCGCTGGGCGTCCCCCAGGAGCCAGGACCGCGTGGCCCCGGGCTGATTCAGCACCGCGGACAGCGCCCCGCGGGCCCGCTCGCTGGCGTGGTCGCGCGCCCCCCCTGGCGGCGTCGCTGGGCAGGGCAGCTTGGGGAGAGGGTGTACTGGGGGCTATGGAGACAGCATCTGAGTCTGTGCACCTCCGTTAGCTTCGTGTCCTCTCACAAGTCCCTTCTGCCCTGTGACTTCCTGGTAAGACTTGTTGGACTGGAACAAGATAGCCAGTGGGGTCCACTGCAGATGGGGAATGGTTGGGAGTAACCCTTCTGCTTTCTGAGAAGGATGGTCAAGGGGGGCTGGCGGGGACAGGTCCGGAATGGGTCAGCCCTGTGAGTGGTCAGCCGTGTAGCTGGGCCCCTTCTGGTCTTCACACTCTTCCCCAGACTGTCGGGCTGGCAGCAGGTGAGTGCCAGGAGCCCCAGTGGGACTAGGGAAGGAACAGTGTTGTCTCCGGCCAGGCCACGAGCAACCAGAAGACCTTCATGATGGGGTCTGCCTGGAGATGGGAAAGAGGGGCCCAAGGGTGCTATGATTTCTGGCTACCAGGGGTAAGGAGGACCCAGCATGTGGCATTCTTGAAGAAGGTGGTGCCAACAGGTCATGTGACTGTTGTCTTTCTGTGTATTCTGGCACTTGGGTGGGGGATTTCTAATGTTCACATGGAGTCTGTCATATTGTGCTCATTTTTAAAAATTTTCTTTATCAGTGGAGGAACTGACGTTCCGAGGGGTGAAGATACTTTCCCCAGGTCACACAGTAAGATGGGAATCCTCTATTCATGCCTGTTAGATTCCCAACTAGTTCCCTCCCACCTCGCTTCCTGTTGTGCCCCTCCTTTGGACTCGACCTTTCCAGGGTCCTGCAGGTGCGAGCATCAAAACACATCCAACAAGGCGTAATGACAGTGACTGATGGTGGTGGTGGTGGTACTAGTGGATCCAGTGATGGTGGTAGTGTACGTGGCAGTGCTGGTGCTGGAGTTGGTCATGGTGGAGGCGGGCATAGCAGTATTGATGGTGACGATGGTGGCGGTGGAGTTGGTCATGGTGGTGATGAGCAGGGTAATATTCACAGTGGTGCAAGTGGTCATGGCTGAAGTGATTGATCTAGAGTAGGTGGTGGCTGAGATCATGGTGACAGCTTGTTGGTTGAAGTGGTGGCAATGATGGTGTTGCCAGATGGGATACAGTGGTTACTGGGGGTGGCAGTGGAGAAGTCGGTGATGGATGGTGGAGGTGAACGTGGTGGAGGTGATGGTGGTTTAGGAGGTGATGGTGGTGGTAGGTGTTACACAATCTGGTGTCCATTTGGGACTTAGAGGATTGAGAACGAAGGGGTGGAGTCTAGTCTGTCAATCGGATCGTAGCCAATGAGGCGAGGCCTCTGTGTGAGCATGGTCTTCTCTTGAGAATTCTGGGGAATCTGGATTTTCCTCCTTGGAGGCAGGAGAAACTCTTCTGCCTTACTCCCAGAGAGACGCTCTACAGACAAGACACATGGCACTACGCTGATAGACTCCATGTTCTGGGAGCTGAAGAAACCATACAGAGAGCCCTGCCAGCACTAAGATGCTTAAAATGCCACTGGATCCATAAGAGGCCAGGGGTCCTCACACTGTGACCCGCGGGCCACATGCGGCCCACCGAGGACATTTATCTGGCCCACTGGGTGTTTTTGCTGCTGCTTCGTATCCTGCTTAGCAGCCGGCTCATCCCAGGCCCACAGTGAATTTGTTCATAGTTTTTTTTTTTTTTGGTTTTTAAACAACTATAGTCCCGCCCTCCAATAGTCTGAGGGACCGTGAACTAGCATGTGATCTTCCTACATTTGGCATCATTGCATGTGTTTCACGAGTCTGAAGAAGAATTTAGACTGGTAGTGGACATTTGAGCTAACATTGGACTTATGGGCTTGGACTGGACTGGGTTGGGATGCTTTCTTAATATACAGTTACCCTTTTATGAAACCCTGTCTTATGCGCACATATGCGTGTTCATGAGTATGTTTCTCTAGTCTACCCAGACTGGCACGGGGATGGTGCTAGGGGTGGCTGGTGGTGGAAGCGTGAGGTGGTGCTGGTGCAGGTGGTGGTTGGTGTGAGTTGTGGAAGGGGTAGACTTGGTGGCGACGGTGGTGGTGGTGAAGTTGGTGGAGGTGCTTATGGCAATGGTGATGGTCTGGCAGCTGAGAGCGGGGGCGGTGGTGGTGGATGAAGTAGAGTTGGTGCTGGGGTGTGGAGGGTGGTAGCAGTGCTATAATTGGGAGGGGTGGTGGATGGAGGTGATGGAGATTGTGCTTGTGGGTGGTGGTGGCAATGATGCTGGGTGGATTAGTGCGACAGTGGTAATGGGGTCAAGGTGGCGGCGGTGAAGTTGGTGACGGTAGCGGAAGTGCGGTTGGGTTTGAGGGCAGTGTCAAGTGTGGAGGTGATGAGGGTGATTGTGTTTAGTGGTGGTGACTGGGGTACAGGTGGCGTTGGAGGAAGAGGACTTGATGGTGGTGAGATGGTGGAGAAGGCGATAGGCGTGGTAGTGAGGATGGTGGGAGTGTTGGTGAAGGTTGTGATGATGGAGGTGGTGGTAGCTAGGTGGTGCTGATTGTAATTGTGATGGTGGAGGTGGGGGCTGGTGATGTTGGTGGTGATGGTAGTGCAGGTGGTGGCCACTGGTCTACAGCGGTTGGGGGGTGGGAATGGTGGCGGCAGAAGTGATAGTGTGCGTGGTGATGGTGGAAGTTATTGTGATGGAAGTGGTGGTAGACTTGATGGTTGATTTTGACAAAGTTCTCTAGGGGAGCAAAAGCAATGAAACCTCTGTGTGTGTGTGTGTGTGTGTGTGTGTGTGTGTGTGTGTCCAAAGGCTGTGAAAATGTTGCGTTATCAGGCTGAGACCTGGTGGCGTAAGTGGTTGAGTGCAGGACTGCAGCCCGCGGGCTTAGCGGTTCAAGTCCAACGGCGGCTCTCAGGAGCGGCACTGGGTAGCTCCCACAACCTCCAAAGGCAGTGATGCCCAAAAACAAAAAAAAAAAAGAAAAAGAAAATGCTCCATTATCTTTGAATTTCTTTTTCCATAAACTTTTTTGAGTAAGAGAGAGAGAGAGAGAGAGAGAGATTTTAAGGAAATGACTCGTGCAGTTGTGGAGATTCTTAAGCCCTAAATCCATGGGTCAGACCTTAGGCTGGAGTCTTCTCCTGACTCACTTGTTTGCAAGGACACATGAACCCTAAAGTAGCAAGTCAGCAAGCTACTGGCACTTAGGACTTCAGAAATTGATGTATTCCTTCATCCAAATGTCTCAAGACCCAGAGATCAGAGGGTTATGAGTTGGCTGCAGGATCCAGAGAGGGAGGGCGAGCTTTGTCAGAACATCCATATCTATGGGATGCAGGCCACACCCCCAGGGAAACCCCGCTTTCAACTGGCTGGGTGCTCACGCCAGAGCCAATTATGAAAGATGACCACATGATATCTGCCAACCCACTGAGAATTGTGTCCCAGCCACGCTGACCTGACTTTAACCGTCACAGTCCACTCCCAGTCAACTTGGTGCCTGTACACATCTCTAAAGAAAGACAATTACAAATCTGGGGGAAAAAAAACATGCTTAACAATGATTATATCGGGAATAATCTGCCTCCTTGCGATGTTCCTCATTGACCGTTTCTGTCCAGTCTTTGGTGACCCAAGCTGTGTTCTCTAAGTAATTGGACTTTTAGACTTTGATCTTTTGAGGGGCACACCATCCCTCATCAGCCACACCAGAAGGACTCCATGTGGAGACCCCACTCAGTGAACTCGGTTTTACCTCAAGCCTTTCGGCTTAAAGCTGAAACTCCCTGGTGTGGGTAGAAGCTGATGACAGGGTTGATGGTTGTTGGCTTGTTTCAGACCTCTTGTCTTGAGGGTGGCCAATGAATGGTGGCATGGGACTGCCATCTAGTTACTATTTAACCCCTTCCTTGCCTTACTATGACACATATTAATCTGGTAGGCACGGCTCTGCCTGTGTGAATGAAAGATAGTACAAGTTTTGCCCTCTCCCCTCCCCCCCAAAAGGCAATTACAAAGTCATACTCATGCCTAAAATGCATAACTAACAGGTGTACGATTGAAAAGGCACCAGCTCTGTTTGCATTTTAGATGATCTTATACATCCTAGAAGGAAGAAGACAAAGGCCTTTGCTCACACGTAACTGAACAAAGAGAGACTTATAATGAGTGCAGTTCGTATTTCTGCGCCTGGACCTGGGATTGTAGCTGGTATTTAGAACTACCCATTTCTACTACCTACGCTGTAGTCCTCTGCCCTGCCCCCAGCAAGTCCCTGAGCTGGTCATGGCTCTTCGTCTGATGGAGTGACCCAAGCCTTTGCTCCTGAAAAGTTTGTCTGTTTGTGGTTTTTCAGTGATCTTCATGACAGAGCATGGTAGAGGTGTCTCATGAACTTCCTGTTATTCCAGGCACACTCCTCTTTCCTTCCATTAAATGATGTCCATCGAATTCCCCCTTGCATACTGGAATCAATAACATCACCCAATATGGTCACTGCTTTCTTTGTGTGTTGATCCAGAGGCATGAGGAGCCCAAAGTGACCATAGAAGGTTCTTAATTTACAGTTTACTAGGATCGGTCTCCTCATGGGAGTGTTTCTCCCTTTGGAACTAAGACCTCCAAACCCGCAGAGGATTGGGTCTGGGGACAGAAAGCAAAGTGTGCTGCCGCTGTCCTCTGTCAATCCGTTCCAAGGAACTCCCAAGAGGACATGGGTGCGAACCAGGAGGAGGAAGGTCATGTGACAGGAGTGGGGACCATGGGCCTTTAGGCCATTGTGTCATGAAATTGTGTCCTCAGGTCCTCCTGCTTGTCTCGGTAACTTCCATGGGCTCCCAGATACATCCCGCTCTGTGCTCTGCGGGCAGCTCTCGGTGGGCAGCTCCGGGTCAACAGTGACTCCATGGTCAGCCATTCAGTCCCCGATAAGCCAAAGGACAATAGCTATCTACAGAGGAAGGCAGAAATTTGCCCCAGAATCTGCCCTCTCAGGCACCGGTAGGGGCGTGCCGAAGACTGCCAGCAACTGGACTCTGTCTGCCACACCCCGACTGGTGGGCCACAGGGACAGCTGGGAGTGCTGGTCAGAGCCAGTGCCGGGCAGTCCTCACAAAGTCCCAGGGTTCCTGCCCCCAGGAAACAGCCACTCCTGTAAAGGCGTGGTGGTTAGGCTGTGATCCACGAGAACAGCAGTTCAAAACCAGTACCCGCTCCAAGAGAAAAGACAGAGCTCTCTGCTCCCATAAAGAATTACAGCCTGTGTGGGCTTCCACACAGAGGCGGGTCTCCCCTGTCCAGAAGGTCGCAGTAAGTCAGCATCCACTCGGTGGCAGTGAGTTTGTTGGGGTTTTTTGTCTTGTTTTCTTGGAAGAAAGGCGTAACACAATCAGCTTTTGACAGGGTAGTGGGATCCTTCCTTCCTCGAGCCTCTTGTGGGTCTGGGAGTTGGTTGAGGGACTGTGACTCTATCCAAGCGATTCCAGGTAGACAGCCATTCCCTTGACCTAGGATTCTTCGCTAATACAATGGCGCAAACATTTAGTGGACTTTCTTTCTGTTTCACTCATAGGCCACCATGACTAAAGAGTCCGCGCCATAGAGCCCTTCAAATCAGGCCATTCTGATTACTGCCTTGACCCTGCTGTCCCTTATAGCACCACACCCACCTTATCTTAAGCGCTGCCCCTTGTCCCCAACCACCATGGGGTCCAAACAACACCTTTGTAGTTAAGTGTCTTGAATCAGTGAGGGTCATTCCCAAGGTCAAATCTGACTTACACAGAAGAATTGTCACAGGAGATTTCAAGGGTGCCAGGACTCCCCAAAGGTGTTCCTTGCTGTGGGGCACAAAGTCTTTGTATACCCCCTTCAGAGTACCAAGGTTGGCCTGGTGTTACAACATCCTACGGTGTGTGGGGGCCCCTTCGGGAAGCCCACTGAAGTTCAATCCTTTTCTAACTCTTGAGCTTTGTGTATTTGGCGGGATTGGCCAAGCCCTTTTTCCTACTGGAGGCCGAGTGAACAGTGCCTGTCAGGTGAGTCGGGAAACTCAGGCCTGGCATGCGTTCTTCTAGAAGCATTCTTGTTGGCATGGGTACTCTGGAGGAGTGGAACCACTGAAGCATTTCGACAGGGACTGGCAGGTTGGTGGGTAGATTGCCAGGGAAAGGAACGGGGTGACAAATGGGATAGGCCGTCCTGATGGAAGAACTATATCCTAAGTAGTTTCTGACCCTGAGTTGTAGCCGGTCACTTGCCCGCTAAGTCCCATAAATGTTGAGCTTTGTCTGTGGGTTCTGTGTGATCATGACAACGAATGATGGAACCCAGCGGGGAAAGAGAAGGACGCTTGGGGTCAGACTGACCTCCAAGGTACAGGGGTCAGATCCGATGCTCCTGATTCTCCCTACACCCCGTGAAATTGTACAGAGGGGATGAGAAGATGCCGCTGTGGCCACCCCACTCTATTCCGCTCTGACTGTGAGTTTGCTGGAGACCTGGGTTAAGTGCTCGCTGAATAACCCAAGGGGTGGCCGTGCGAGTCCTCGGAAGATCTGGTTTCGGACCAGGAGCTGGAGGTGACCCCAAGGCACCTGGTGTGTGTATACGTGTGACTGTCCTGACTGCCGTAGATGCAGGAACAGACTCTTACCACAGAGAGAGCAAAAACTGTGACAGCAGGCCCAGTAAGCAAAGCAAACCAAACTGCCTGAAGCAGATGCTGAGTCACAGAGACCCCACAGGGCAGGGTCGAGTGGCCCCTGTGAGTTTCCATGACTGCACCTCCCTGAGGAAATGGGAAGCCCCGTCTTTCTCCCACGGAGCAGGTGGTGGTTTTGAGCCACTAGCCTTATGGCTAGCACATAGCCACGATGCTGCCGGGACTCCTGATGGTACTTGGAGAGGCGATCACAGGCTCGGGGATTTTGTTTTGCTCGGATGCCCTTCGAAGCAGTAATCAAGAAATGAAGGATGTCTTGCACGGGCCAGCCTGCTACAAAAGACCTCTCGACGGTGTTCCAGAGCAAAGATGCCCCTCTTGGGGGATGAGCGTTCATCTCTCTGAGCCCAGGGTGTTTTCTTTCCCCTCACACACACATGAAGACGAGATCACGAATAAGGAGGGGCAAAGGAAGGGCGCCTCCAACTTGGGGGTTTGGTGAAGGATGTGGAATCGACTAGGGACTGCTTGCAGAATGAACAGGCTGGAAGCACGATCAGGGGGTGGAGGGGCTTCCTCCCACGTACTGGGGCGTGTTTGCAGAGATCGGGGCCGGGGAAGGAACATCACGCTCAGTCCCACGGAGGGTTGGGGGAAAAGAGGAGGCCCCCTCAGTGAGTTGGGTGAACATGGCGGCTGCATTGCAGCGATCGTCAGGATGGAGCTGGCCTGGCCGGTGTTTGATCTTTATGCATCAGACTGATCTGGTGGCCCCCAAACAAAATACATCTGGCTCGGTGGGGAAAGTACGGCAGAGTGCGCCTTGGAGACTAGGATGGCAGGACTTGGTCCGACATTTTGGGGCATGTTGTCAGGAGAGACCAGTCCCCGGAGAAGGAGGTCCTGCCTGGTAAAGTAGAGGGGCACCGATAAAGAAGGTTTTCAATGAAGCAGATGGACACGGTGCCGCAACCGTGGGCTCCACCATGAGAACAATTGTGAGGGTGCCACAGACCCGGCGGGCTTTCGCCCTGCCACGCCAGGGTCGCCGTGAATTGGAACTGGCCCCATGGAACCGAGCAATAACAACAGACAGGAAATAGACGTTCACGCTGGTGCAGTGTTACTGATTCGGAAGCTGAGGCCCCTGCCCCACTGCTGGATGGGAGAAAGGTCGGAATTTGAATGCAGGCCGCCAGGGTCAGGGGAAGTGCCCTTTTTTTGGTGGGGAGGGGGCATCACTGCCCTCTGGTGGTGGGAGTAGGAGGCCCAGCCTTGCTCCTGGAGAGCTGCTACTGGATTTGAACCTCCAAACCAGTGGGTCGCAGTCCCGCGCACAACCACTATGCCACCGGGGCTCAGCCAAAGTGCCCTTTTTTAAGATGATTTTATTGGGCTCTTACAGCTCTTTTTTTTTTTTTAATTTATTTTATTTAGGCATCACTGCCCTCAGGTGGTGGGAGTAGGAGGCCCAGCCTTTGCTCCTGGGAGCCAGAATTGAACCTCCATCCCAGTGGACTGCAGTCCCGGCGGGCACAACCTCTACGCCACTGGGGCTCAGCCCTACAGCTCTTATAACATTATAACACATGTTGCCATCTTCATTTCCAAATATTTTTTACTTGAGCCCTTGGTATAAGCTCCTTTTCCCCCCCTCCTTTTTTTAAAAAAAAAATCATTTTATTGGGGCCCCATACAACTCTCATCATGATCAATACATACGTCAATTGTATGCAGACCATATTTGCACATTTGTCATCATCGCTCTCAAAACATCCTTCCTCCACTTAGGCCCCCAGTACCAGCTCCCCATATTTCTCTTCTCTCTCCCCCCCCCCACTAACCTTTAATAATTTACAAATTGTTATTACTCTTTCATATTATGCACTGTCCGATGTATCCCTTCACTCAGTTTCCTCTTGTCCGTACCCCAGAGAGGAGATTCCAGGTAGATCCCTGCAATTGATCCAGGGGGAAGTGCCCTTTTGAAGAATTCAGTTGCGACCCTTCTATGTGCCGCCTTTGCTCATTGCCAGGAAGTTCAATGATAGGACATGAAGGCAGTTGGCATACATCATCACAAGATTAGTATATAGAGGTACCTGTGTGGCTGGGCTGTGGGGTGCTCCCTTTGGGAGAAAAGCCTGCAGCAGAGGACTTAGGCAAGTTCCTCTTCTCTGACCTCTGGAGGTTGATTTCTCGGAAGCTGAGGTCCAGGTGTGCTGGGCCTGGTTTGTCTGTAGCCAGACAGGACTTGTCTGGTGTCCACAGCCAGTGAGAGGCCTCCCGGGTTCTTAGCTAACCCAGGTCTGCTAAGTTAGGAAGCACTCAAAACCATGCTCCCCTTCAACTCTTGAGCGACACTTCTCAGACGGGAGGACGATGGTGATGTCGCAGATGAAGTTGACGATGACGACGATGATGGTAATGGTGGTGGTCACAATGACAGGGATGATGATGATCCTAATTATGATGGTGATGGAGATGGTGCTGGTGCTGGGGAGGACGGTAAAGATCGTGGGAGTTATGATAATGTGATGATGATGATGATGATGATGGAGATGGAGATGATGCTGATGCTGGTGACGAGGATGAAGATCATGGCAATCGTGATGACAAGGGTAATGGTGGTGATGATGGTGGCCGTGGCTGAAGAAGTCTCAAGGAAGTTGTCTGGGGCTCTCGGGCCAGCTCTCCGGCGCTGGCTTGGTGACCGAGGCTTTCAAAGTCAAAACAAACCAGGAAGTTGTTGGTTCTGGAACAATGTAAGTGGCCTCCACCTTCACCCATCAGCACACTGTCTTACGCAGGTCTTCCCTGTGAGAAGTCCCTGCTCCCTCCAGAGGGTTGGTCATTTGACCCCACATGGCGGCTCAGTTGAAGGAAGGGCTTGTTGATCCAGTTGTGGTTTCCTTCTTTCTCTAGGTCTGGGTGCGTGAAGGCCAAGAACTGTGCCTTAGATGGCACTTGACTCACTCTTGAATGAGATCATCTACGAAACCACCCCCTAAGGGATGCCCTTGAGTTCCAGCTTCCCTTGAAAATAGGTGGGGAGTGGGGGGCAGAGAACGAAGGAGAGGCCCCCCGGGCCTGGTCATCCCGCGATGCTGACTGATAGGGGCTGGCCGAACTCTCCCTGTGGCTTTCTGAGACGGGAACTCTTTATGGCAGTAAAAAATCTCATCTTTCTCCCAAGAAGCCGCTGGTGCTTTCGAACTGCAGACCTTGGAGTTAGCAGCGCAGCGTGCAACCACTGTGCCACCAGGGCTCCTCGTTCCGTGTGAGTTCTTTCCAAGTTTTCTGTTTCCAAAGAAGCCAATGTCCTTTCCAGAATGGCTTGGCTAGATCCAGCAGCAGGTCTCTGGGGACCTGGCCCAGGATGAAGCTCTGGGGCTGGGGCTGTCTCCCCAGCTGGGTCTGAGCTCCCCCTCGGGAGCGAAGGCCAGCCCTGTGAGAAGTGATAAACATCAACACTCGTGCCATTAAGCAATGCCACCACGAGAGCTCGATCGCCACCTGCGAGGAGTAAATTAGATATTGATGCTTTCATTGACAATTAGATTTGTTTCAGAGCCATCTGGCTGGGGCCCGGCCGACTTCAGATTTCATCTTGGCTGTCACCTCCATGAAGGGCTGAGTAATGAGGAGAAGAGGGGCGTGTCAGAGGGGGTGAGAAAATCCTGCGAGACCAGCCACTTCTGGATCCATAAACTGGGCCCCCGGGTGGCTGGAGACCGCTCCCAGACCCCAAAAAGGAAACTTTAACCAACTGTTGCCAACTGGTTGTTACCCGCTCATGATGCCCCCATGCACTGAGGAGCAGAACTGCCTCGTAGGGTGTCCTTGGCTGGAATCCTGACGGCAGGCTGGTGCCAGGTCTGCCTTTGTGCTGCAGTGTCATAGTCGTCTTGGCACCACCCAGCTTCCTGTGTGTGGTCCTTATTCTGTCCCTCCCCCAGGGGACATCCACAAACCTGACCTCACTGCTGGGTGCTTCCTGTCCCACTGGGGATGCAGGCTCGCAGGCCCATGCTGGCCAGTCGGTTGAAGCGCTGCCCTGTGGGACCTTCCTCCAGGTCCTCTGCATGCGTGCAGCTGTGGGCGCCAAGCTGACAGCACACAGGGTGGCGGCAGGAGAGGTGGGAGGGAGCCCCACTGGGGCATCGTGTTCATGGCTTTGTTCCGTCCACAAGTACAGCATGTGCGGGTCATGTGTGGGACTTGTCATGCAAGGACTGGCTTCTTGACAGTCAAAGGGCACTGAGCACTGACCAAGGAGCCCTGGTGGAGGGCCCCTGTGAGTTGGACTCAGGGGTCACAGCAGCCCGGTGGGGACGCCTCATGGGTACCCAGATGGGGAGACTGAGCCCAGAGAGGCTTGGACACTTCCCCCGGGTCGCACAGCTGAGGAGCATGGTGGGGGCTCTGCAGATTCCCCGTGGACCCTCGTCTCATGGTAACTGACCACTTAGCTGTACGGAGTGGCCCTGCTTGGCTGCTCATAGGGAAGTTGGAAGGCGGGGTATGGAGCAGGAATATGGGGAGACAGGGGCTGTGGGGCCCTGGCATCTCCCTCTCTGAGTGTGCGGCCTCAGCCCCTGGGACCCTCCATGTGCTCGTCAGAAAGGGTGCAGAGGGATGGGAGACGCAGGCTGCGTTACTGAGGGCCGGGCATCCTCATTCCCGCGTCCCCCACTCGCGGAGCCCCTCACCCCTGTGCGCCTTCTCTCTTGGCACCTGCCGCTCACCCTGTCCTCCTACCCTTCCAGGGCACTGGCATCTGTGCTCAGGGACAGGGGGGCAGGTCCAGAGAGACTGTGATACGGGCTGGGTGTGACCCAGGGAGAAGCTATCTGACCCCAGGCTGCAGAACGGACGATGCCATCAGTCTTGCCCTGGGCAACACGCTGTCCCTGTGTGTGCACGCATGCGGCCCCTCTGTGTGGTGTGTGTGGGGAGCGGGGTCTTTGGATGTTAGCAAACAGTCCAGCCGTGTTCGATGACTCCCTCCCCCTCCCCAGCAGCGCCTCAGAATAAAGGTCTGGAGGGTCACCGCTCTGAAAATTCTGTGGGCTTGTCCGGGGCACGTGGAATCCCAGCGCGGGTCTCCAGGGAGGATGCAAGTGTGCCTTGGGGTGGGGGCAGGGCAACAGCAAGGAAGGAGGCCTGCAAATTGCCCGGAGAGC
>PVJH01040734.1:0-15496 GCA_004026705.1 Nesogale talazaci
CACTCAACCACTTATGTCACCAGGGCTCAGCAAAGAATAGGTTTCTATTTTCATTTCATTCAGAGTCTACTTGAACTACATATGAACAATCGATGGACCTTTCCACACTTGTCCCTGGCCTTGTTCTGACTGATGATACTGAGTTTTTCCATGGTTTCTTTCCACAGATGGGATTGATTTGGCCCCATCTGTTGATGTCCACATGTATGTATTGTTGGAAACGCTATTTGCAGTCAATGAGTGATTGGTCTAGCAAAATTTTAACATGCAATTTTCTGTGTCCTTTCTAGCATGAAGGCCATTAAAAAAATCATTCTATTGGGGACTCATATAGCTCTTATCACAATCCATACATATTCATTGTATCAAGCATACTAGTACATATGTTGCCATTATTTTCAAAAAACTTTCTTTCTACTTGAGCTCTTGATATCAGCTCCTCCTGTTTTTCCTCCCTGCCCACCCTCCCTCCCTCATGAATCCTTGATAATTTATTAATTTTATTTTCATGTCTTACACTGACCAATGTCTCCCTTCACCCACAAGTCCCTCCTGGGACAGGGTTATATGTAGATCCTTGTGATTTGTTTCCCCTTTCTCCTCCCACCTTCTCCTTCCCCTCCTTATGTCAATACTCTCATTACTGGTCCTGGGGTGGGGTGGGGAGGTATCTATCCTGGATTCCCTGTGTTTCTAGCCCTTCTCTGTATCTGTGCACATGCTTTGGTCTAGCTGGATTTGTAAGGTAGAATTGGGATCATGATGGTGGAGGGAAGGAAGCATTTAAGAACTAGAGGAAAGTTGCATGTTTCATTGTTGCTACACTGTATCCTGACTGGCTCTCTCATCCCTACAACCCTCTGTAAAGGCATGTTGCCTTATATACTGATGGGTTTGGGGTCCCAAATCTGTCTTCCCCCTCATTTATAATGATATAACTTTTAGTTCTTTGATGCCTGATCCCTGATCCCTTTGACACCTCATGATCACACAGGCTAGTGTGCTTCTTCCATATGGGCTCTATTGCTTCTCAGTTAGAGGGCCGCTTGTTTACTTTCCAGTCTTGAAGACCCCAAATGCAATATCTTTTGATAGCCAGGCACCATCAGCTTTCTTCACCTCATTTGCTTATGCCCTCATTTGCCTTCAGCGATCATGTCGGGAAGATGAGCATCATGAAATGCCAATTTACTAGAATAAAGTGTCCTTGCATTAAAGAAGTATTTGAGTGGAGGCCTAATGTCCATCTGCTAAGACCATAGTTTTCAATGACTGATCCTCCTTTTCCAACTTTTTCATTCCAATCATTAGGAATTTGCAATGTATCTTGATTTATTTTTTCTCAATTTCAGATCTTAGAAGTTGGTAGAGTGCAACAAAATACACAAAAAATGGGTTAAAATGTTATTCAGAGTATGAAATTCCTTGAGAGGGCCTAAGTAAAACTGAGGCCAGATGGCCCCTCTCTTTCCATTTAGAGTTTAGCTCATCTTGGTAGAAATGATCCCAAACCAGCATATGTTAACCCTAACAATAACCCCACATCTTGTTATTGCTTCCATCTGAAATATTTCAAGCTGTTACTCCTCAATAAAGTAATTGGTATCCCAATTCATTTCAAAGAATAGCTGCACTCAACATAACTCAGCCACAAGGACATGTGAAATTTGACTGCCCATGACCTGAGAGAACAAAAAGTAGAATACTGAAGCATATTCTTTTGAGTCCTTTTGAGTAAATAAGAGAAGAGATGCTCACTGTCTGAGGCTGTGCAAGCATTGACCATCAGGGTGGAGTGTGTTGTGGAGAAGAGAAAGGATGCTTGTTAGTGATGGTCCATGACAAAAATACAAAGTTGCTAGCATTCTCTTTCCAAGGTCATCCTCTGTTGTTCTTGAACATATAAAGATCTTATATTTGCCTAAGCAAATAAAATGTCTTTCTCCTTTCAAAAAAAAAAAGAAGTTGGTAGAACTATCCAAATTCTTCATCTTTGGTTGAAGAATTGGTCTGTAAATATGAGTAATAGTCATATTAGCTGGTCCTCCATGTAGGCATATGTAAATCACTTCATCACTGACAGTGTTGTACTTCAGGATAGATGTTGCAATGTCCTTTTTGCCAAATTTGGATGCTATTTCTCTTCAATTTATCAATCCCAGCACAATAGAGGATATGATGGCTCAATTCAGAATGGCCACTTTAGTTCATTTCAGCATTAATTCCTAGAGCATTAAACTTTATACAATCCTTCTATTGCAACTGGAATTTTTTTTTGTGTGTGTGTGGCATCACTGCCCTGGTGGGAGTAGGAAGGCCAGCCTTGCTCCTGGAGAGCTGCTGCTGCATTTGAACTGTCAACCCTGTGGGTTGCAGTCCTGCACACAGCCACTAGGCCACCAGGGTTCGGCCTTTTGCAACTGGAATTTTATTAGTTGTTTTGAGATCAGGGCAAAGATATTATGAACATTTTGTGTTCAATTATTAATGCACGTACCCAAATCCTAAAAGGATATGTAGATACAATTATTTTCTAAATTTCAATGACTTTCCAGCTTTAGATTTGAAAGAGATGGGAGGTTGAGGTCAGAGATTCGGATGGAAAGGTGGAGGTTCAGAGAGCGATGACAGCTGCAGGCATGTGAAGAGTGTGACACAATATTTGTATTTATGTATTATGAGAAACGACATATGAGCCCCCAATAAAATGATTAAACATGAAAAAAACTAAAGTGAAAAAAAGATCATTTTATTGTGGATTCTTGCAACTTTATCCATGCATAATTGTATCAAGCATATGTGTACATATATTGCCACCATTATTTTCTAGACATCTACTTTCTATTGAGTCCTTGGTATCAGCTCCACCCCACCCCCCGCCTCTCCTCATCTCATGACCCCTTGATAAACTATAGATTACTATTTTCATATCTTGCACTGATCACTTCCCCCACGGTTTCTGCTCTTCATTCCCTGGAGGTGTGGTGGTGGTGGGTATGTGTGGATCGTTAAGATCGGTTCCCTCTTTCTCCCCTCCTTCTCTCTACCCTCCTGGTATCTCTATTCCTGTTCCTGTTTCTGTATTCCACGTGTCGTGTGCTCCTATCTCTTACCTGTACACATGCTGTGGTCTAGCCCACACTGAGAGGCAGGATTGGGGTCATGATAGTGGGGGATGAGGAAGCCTCAAGGAACCAAAGGACTATCGTATGTCTCATCAGTCCTATCCTGCGCCCTGGTTGACTCATCCATTCCCTGTGATCCCTCTGTCTACAGGTGCTCCGACCACCCTCGTGAAGGAAATGTTTAAAAAGAGTTTATCCAATACCATTATCTTTGAATGTTGGCAAGGCTGTTGCATCTTAAGTCCCAATAATTCACAATTGAATGTCACACACACTACACACTCAAATGTTCAACCCTTCACAGCACCTAATAAGACTATCAGGAAAAGGGGACTTGCCACTGCCGAAGGTGTTATAGAATGCATGCAGTTCTGGCAAGAGACTCAGGAGGGCATGACAACATGGAGACACACATGTCAATGTTCAAGTCATGCAAATGCATGACAGTGACTCCAAATGGGTAACATGCCACATCCAATGGCTAAGAATGTTTCATGTGAGGGACACAAATGGAATGTGATGGTGACACCCAACATAGTCAATTTTTCTCACAATTCAACATCCTGTTATTTTCTGGTCGTACCAAAAAATAAACAACTAATAAGTGATTTCACATCTTTGGGAAAAAAAAAAAAAGCATTTACACTTAAAAAAAATGAGATGAAGTGAGATTTTCTCCTTAAAAATGTTTCTAAAAAAAGTGTTTCGAGAGCTACTAAAATACTTGCATTGACAAAACAATTCATAAAAATAATTCTCTTTAAAAATATTCCTCTGGGGGCTGAGCCCCGGTGGCGTAGTGGTTGTGCGTGGGACTGCGGCCCACTGGAATGGAGGTTCAATTCTAGCAGTGGGGCTGGGCCTCCTACTCCCACCGCCGGAGAGCAGTGATGCCCCCCCCAAAAAAAAAAATTCCTCTGGATTGTACAAGACTGGAGACAGCAGGGTCTGATAAAACGTGGTAAGTAGCCAGCGATCCGACTTGGCTTCTTTTTCTCCTGCTTCTTCACACGGTGGGCTCTCCTTGCTTCTCGTGTCTCCATTTTCAGCAGGTCCCTCTCCTTAAGTGTCCTGTTTGGCTGCTCCCGCCTATCTTCCCTTTGCTCTTCTTTGCCCTTTCACGTCACTGTTTTTGTCTGGATTGAGTCTTTCCTATTGCCCTCCCCCTCCTCTCCCTTTCTTGGGGCTTCTTCCCCACTTTGGCAGGCACGGGTTTCCCTGACAATCTCCCCACCCCTCCTGGGCTCCTCCGTCCCTGCCCATGTCCCTTTGGGGAAGTGGCTCTTCCTTATCTGGGGGCATCTTGGGTGTGCGGGGGTGCTTGCTGCGTGCCTGCAGAGCTGGGGCGCGAGGAGCTTTCGGAAAGGGTGGTTACCTGGCCGTTGATGTTCCCCTTGACACTCTCCGTGACTCCAGTGATCCTAGATTCCCAGTTGGCTTGTCCAGTCCATGTTCTCATGAGGCGTGTATGTTGGCAATGGTTTCTCCAGTCCCAGATGCTTACATGCCCAAGCCTGCTGCTGTGGGATCAGTTCCAATTTATGGGAGCAGGATGTCTTAAAGGGTCAATAAAACTGACCCTTCTTCTTCTTCTTTTTAAATAGGGCTTTACAGGACAATTTTCATGTGTATTCACACCTTGGGAGATTTGTCCAAATTATTGCATACATGCTTTTGTTGTATATGCTTTTTAAAATGTAATTTAAAAATAGCTTTTAGTGTACATTGGGTAAAGGTTTACACAGCGGATCTGTTTTCCATTCAAGGACCCATACGTTTCATTTCACGATATTGATTGTAATCCCAACACTGTCACATCAGAAGCTCCTTCCCGGTGCTTCCAGTTTCTGTTCCTCCTCCTTTGCCAGTCCTTCTGAACTTTGCCCAGGGGTGCTCTTCGGATCACAAATGAATGCTTGACCTGTGGCTAAGACTTGACTAGTGTTAACTGGTCTCTTAATAGATGTGCTGATTGTTTTGCTGAAAACTGAGCCCTGGCGGTGGTTTGACTTCCTGGCTTGAGACCTGGCCAAGGGCCATCGTTTTTGGAGTGAGTGCTATCAGTCTGTGTCTTTTCCAGTAATCCTGTTCGTTTTCCCCCTCCTGCTCTATGTGCTGAAGTCCTTAGTGAAAGACAAGTCTCCAAATTGACTGAATACCAACTGAAATACATCAACAACCTGATACAGCAATGGGAGCACTCACTGGTCCATCCCAAGAAATTTGAAAGACAGCTACCTGACCAAGTCGACCGAAAATGATCGTATTTGTGAGGTACTGCAAGGTAAAGTGACCAAACAGGATGCAGAAATTGTCAAATAGCACGAGTAATACGACATGCTAGGAAAATTTTGGAACAGAATTTAAAAACACTTGCATCGGTACATCAACGGGGAACTGTCGAGTCCAGAAGAGGACATGGAATAAGTGATATCATAGCTGATATCACATGGGTCTTGACAGAAAGTAGAGACTACAGATTGATGTTTTACTGTGCAAAGACATTAACTGTGTGGGTCGTAAATGGGGAATTCCAGAACATGTAATTGTGGAAACTGTACATAGATCATTTGAACAGAACAAGAGACTACTACATGGTTTAAAATCAGGAAAGCTAAGTGTCAGGGTTGTAACCTTTCCCTATACTTATTAAACGAGCAACCAACCCCCAATGCTGGGGTATACGAAGGAGAATGTGGCGTCATGGGCAGAGAAAGGCTACCAGCCTGCTTGCCTGGTGAAAGTGAAGAGGACTCGAAGCACTTACTGATGGGAATCAAATACCACAGCCTTCAGGATTGCAACTCAAGGGAAGGAAAGCAAAGATCCTCACAACTGGGCCAGTAGACAACATCCTGACAAATGGAACGAAGAGGGCCCTTGTCAAGGACTTCATGTCACTAGGACCCACCATCAGAGCTCATGGAAGTAGCTGTCAAGAAACCAAATGCCGTGGCTTTGGGCAAACGAGTGCACTGACCTCTTTAAAGGACTGAAGTGTAAGCATGCGTCCCTTTCAGGATTAAGACTCATGGGAAACGAGCACAGAGGCCACGTCTCACCTCCTCTGACAACACCAGGGAGAAGGAGACTTCAGCTTATCAGCTTATGGCCTATTGCCATGAGGCAGAGGTCAGACATGCCTCCACCATCCACCCTTCTTGACAATAACGTTTCACCCACAGGATTCAGCTTTTCTGCTGCCTGCAACGTTCCCCTGAAATGGCCACACAGAACTCACAGACAGTTAAGGAGGTTAACAGCTGGGTTCAGAACACATTGAGAACACAGTCACTGGTGCACAGAGATGCTTCTTCTCAGTCTACAGTCAAGTCTCTCGGGTCCTCAGTCTCGTGACTATGTGGTCTCTCGGCCTCTGTCTCTCTCTGTGGACTAGGAAACCAGTCTACTGCTTTGTTTCACTGTCTCGTAGTCTTTTTTTTTTTTTTTAATTTTGGGCATCACGGCTCTCCGGCGGTGGGAGTAGGAGGTCCAGCCCCACTGCTGGAATTGAACCTCCTTCCCAGTGGGCCGCAGTCCCGCGCACAACCACTACGCCACCGGGGCTCAGCCTTTTTTTTTTTATGTCTCGTAGTCTTGGTACTGCTCCTTTGTTATATTTCATTGTCTCCTTGACCCAGTCTGGCTTTTCTTCTCTGTCCGTGGTTTCAGCCGCTGATACCTCTGGCCTAGGCCTCCACGGCAGTGGCACAATCTGTCCACTTGTGAAAGGATGGAGTCTAGCCTGTCAATCAGGTCTGAGCTTGATGACCTCCTTTGGAGGCTCCATGGAGCTAAATACCTTACTGAAGGTCAGATACACTCACACTTTCTGTTTCATCTTCCTGCTGACAAGACATATGGAGTTAGAGCCCTGGAGCTGGAGGAGTCACAGTGGAGACCCCTGTCAGCACTGCGATGCTTCCACTGTCATTGGACCCACAAGACTTTCCACCCACTGACCTGTGATTGTCCTGCATTCAGTGTCATTGTATGTGTTGTGTGAGTCTGAAGAGGAATTTATTGACTGGTATCAGACATATGGGCTAATATCAGACTTAGGGACCTGATCTAGATGGAGCTGGGATGTCTTCTTAATATACAATTGCTCTTTTATATAAAGATCTTTCTTATACACATATGAGTATCTATGAATTTGTTTCTTGAGTCAACTCTGACAACACACCCTCTATCACTTCAGACAGAGATCTGGATCACTCTCTGCTGGTGATGCTTCTCCTGGTTTCTGAAACTGGGATGGTTCATCCTTCTAGCCAGGAGAGTGGCAACTCAAATGGACCAATAACTTCTGTCCCTATTTTCACAGTCCCACTCACCCTTTTGGTGGGAGTTTCAGAGACTTGGATAGAAGAATCAGATCCAGGAGTTTTACTTTCTGCAAGCCATGGTATGTCTACAAGTGAAAATTCAACAACGAATAAGGAAGACCTCGGAAGAATTGATGTACTTGAATTATGATGCCGATGAAGCAGATGGAAAGTACCATGGGTTGCCAGACGGGCAAACAAACGTGTTTTGAAAGGACAGCAAGAATGCTCTTGGAAGCAAAGATAGGGAGATTTCATTTCAGGTACTTTGGATATGTTATCAGGAAAGGCCAGTTCCTAAAAAATGAAAATCGTGCTCTGTGTTAGTCTGAATAGACTAGAGAAACAAACCCATAAATACTCATATGTATAAGAAAGAGCCAGTGTGTGGAAAGTCTTGTGGATCCAGTGGCAGTGTAAGCATCTCAGCGCTGGCAGGGGCCTCCACGTGACTTTTCTAGCTCCGAGTCTCTGCTGCCATTAGCCTGTCTCCATGTGGCTTGCCAACTGCCATGTCTCCCAAGGCATGAGCCCATGTGTCCCACCTCTGATGAGCTATTAATCTCCTTAGCGCCTCCAAATGAGGTCCTCAAACTGTGACCTGGCGACCTAACGCCACCCCGTACTTGTAAGTCTCAAATTGACAACAGATTATGTAACGGCCATATTCTCAGCCGAGGGGAGGGTCAATGAGAAAGAAGAAGATTCTCCATGAGATGACCTGACACAGTGGCTGCCACCATGGCCTCAAACATCACCACTGTGGGGAAGACACAGGACTGCGTGGTGTTTCATTCTGCTGTGCACCGGGCTGCCGGCTTGGAACTTAACAACAATGGGTCAGCTTCTCAAGTGCTCTTTTTCAGAGCAGGTGGTCATGGCAGCCAGGCCAGAATCATCTAGCTCTTCTAGACTCAGGGTCGTGGAGACAATGTCCACATGGTCCTTCCGTTGATTTGATTCATCCTTTCCCGTGTCTTTGGTTTTCCTCACTCTTCTATCTTCTGGACAAGGAGAAACCAACAGTCAGTCACTCAGGAGAGCTTAAGGCCCCAGTCACTGTCCACCCAAGTAGCACATCGAAGATGATCTTTACAGGCTTGGTTGTGCCAGGTGGCAGTGTCCCAGCAACGATGGTCCTGACCACGCCCCCCTGCCCTATTCTTCTTAATTAGAAGAAACTGCTGATGATATTAAGGTCAGAGAGACCCCTAACCTGCAAATAGCCCACTGAAGCAGATGTTTGACCTAAACTAGACTGTTTGCTTATAAGGCAAATTTTTCGCCCAAATTTTAAGTATAAGAAAAATCAGTGCAGAGCTGGAGAGGATGAGGGAAGGGAGGAGCTTTGATCAGAAGAAGGGAAAAACCTTTGCCAGGAAACCTATGACTCTGTGGCTTTTTATGAATGGGGAGAGCCCACTCTATGCACAACAGGAGGTCTGGGGTGAAGGCCTGCACAGCAGGGGCTGCTTTTTCCAAACCAAACCCCAAGGCCAACTTGCGGGAGGAGGTGGAGCTCCTCCATCAGCAGGACTTCCCTTGTGAGTACAATTTCTTCTTGTCCTGTCTCTCTTCCTGGGACCTACCGGGTGAGGTATTCTGGCAGGCTTAACAACATACCCCTTTTCTGTACCGTCCCCCCTAAAACCTGCACCCCTGAAAGACTGAATCTGAGTGATCCCAACAGAGCCCTGGGAACTCTCAGAGACACCAGAGACCAGGTGGGAAAAGATGCCTACAGAGCTGCATGGAAATAAAGATCTCCCACATCCCAACCAGCTACAGCTACAGGTGGGGTGGATCTGAGGCACTGCTGGTGCTCCCCACCACCTGTGACAGAAATGCCTGGGCCTTGAAAACATTCATGAAATGTGAAAAAGAGAGGCTGAGCCCCGGTAGTGTAAGTGGTTGAGTGCAGGACTGCGGCCCGCGGGCTTGGTGGTTCAAATCCAGCGGTGGCTTTCAAGAGCAGCGCTGGATAGCTCCCACAAACACCAGTGGGCAGTGATGCCCCCCTCCTCAAAAAAAAAAAAAAAAAAGAAAAGTGAAAAGGAAAGATAATGGAGGATTCTCTCTGTGGGAACTCCCAGAGCAGAATGGCCTCTGGGATAATCCCCAAAAGAGAGGGGACCTGCTGTAACAGCTTCCATTCCCAGGAGCTTCGATGCCTGGGGGCTTGATGTCTGTAGCAGGAGAAGGACAAGGTCATAGGCAGGAGGTGAATGAAAGGGACCTTTATCTGTGGGCCTCACGCGACTGTGACTCTGAAGCAGATGGGGGAGGATCTGGGGAAGTCTAGACTCATAGCCTTGGGGCTGCTTCAAACTTGAAAGTCATCAGTATTTCAAACAGCACTTGATCCCAAGCAAAGGCACTCTTTTAAATCAATGGCACTGTTCTTTTAGATCCTTTGATCCTTTGATCTGTGCTAAAACGGCACAGATCACACAGCACAGGTGATGACTGAAAAAAACCCAGAGAGACAGGTGCGGCATTTTTCTGAATGTCTTTCCCCCACCCCGCCTCAACTGCTGTGCTTTCCGCAACAAATCAAAGCCCAGCAGCATGTGTACAGTGCAGCACTTCCTCTCCAGAAGATCTGAAGGCAAGCGTGTTCCCTGGGACTGGAGCTGCTCCCGAGGAGGCTTGGTGGTGTAGTGGTCATGTGTTGGGCTGTGATTTGCAAGGCTGGCAGTTCAGACCCACCAGCAGCACTGTGGGAGAAAGACTGGGCTTGCAACTCCTGCAGGCACTTACAGTCTCAGAAAGCTGGCATGACTCAGCATCAACTCCAGAGGAACGGGGTGATGACCATTTTGGATGATGGGGCAGTTGGGAGTTCCGTGCAGGTGTGTGTGAAGAAGGGCTGAGCCTCGGGACAGAAGACAGGAGCGTCTGCATCAGCCCTACTTCTTTTGCTATGCAGAGAGGTCAGCTGATGGTCTTTGCTGGGCTCTGTGATCTCAGCCCATGCAAGGAGAGCCAGCCTGAAAGTCCATGGGGTGGGGACTGGCCCTGAGGGACCAAGGGCAGCTAGTCAGGGTGACTGTTTCCCATGTCTATCTACCCACCTTCCACTGTCCTTCAGGCTACAAAGCATTAATCTTGTGGTTAAATAAAAATCAGTTGCCATCTAGTTGGCTTCTGCTCATGACCCCCCAGATGTGTGTCAGAGTAGAACTGGGGCCCACAGGGATGTCAGCAGGCGATGGCCCGGGCTTTCTTCCAAAGGGCATCTGGGGAGATTCAACCCCCCCACCCCCAACCATTACTCTACCCCACGCCTCCAGGATTCATCGTGGTTCAATTCACTGCCCCTTGTCAGCAAGTCCGTTCTGACTCACAGCAAATTGATAGGAAAGGGTAGAACTACCTGCTGGTTTCCAAGACTCTTCCAGGGAGTGAAGCTGTGGGGTGGCTGATGGTTTCAAACTGCCGATCTTGTCATGGGCAGCCCCAGTGCGTGGCCCACTATGTCAGCAGGACTCCTCGCGGTTCAACTGGAATGGTAAACTGTGGTAGAAAGAGGTTAATCAGGCAACCCATGTTGCCTTGAACGGTGGAAACTAGCCACACCAAGTCTGGGCCCAAACCAAGTGCACTTCATGGCTGTAAGATCACTTTGTGAATTGCCCAGCAGTAACTGTGAGGCTGCTCATTCACTCGGGCACAAGAAAGTCCTTCCATGGGGATTCTAGGGCAAGTGGTAACACATTTGAAAGTCATAGACATCCTGGTTGACTTTCCCGTTCAGTCAACTTTTAGCAGGGGAGGAGTGTGGAAGGGGGCTGATACAGGTGGGGCGACAGTGTTCGCTACGTCCCTGGGCTGTGGCGTCCGATCAGTGCTGTGCTGGTAACCTGGGAGAAGCAGAGAGGAATGTTTGCCCATTCCTGTGGTATAAATACTCCCCCGGGGTCAGTTCCAAGCTAGGTTGGACAACCAGCAGTTAGTAAAATTCATTTCACAACCCACACTAAGTTAGGCTATATAAAATCGAGATCTTTAGACCTCACTTTGCTAAAAAAAAATTATAGACTAACAGAACTACATCATGCATTGGTTCTTGTGGGATGCAATTAACAAAAATGTGTAGCTGCTGACTAAAAAGAGGGAAGTTGGAGCCGACCCAGAGTCACCTTGAAAGGAAAAAGTTGATCTAGTGGTCTACTTCCGAAAATTAAAATATATACCGACTGCATCCCTTGGTTGCTATGAGCGTAGCAAGAACCAATGGCTATAAATAAAACTCTTTGCTCTGGTCTCCCCAAAAGAAAATGTCCACATTGTAGTTATTATTTGTTGAGTTGTGCAGATCTTAATATTTGGGTACTTCGCTGCTGGTGGCATAGTGATTACTCATTGGGCTGCTACGGCAATGTCAACAGTTCGAAATCAACAGCCGCTCCTTGGAAAACAGAGGGGGTTTTCTACTCCCACAGTGACGGTCTCTGAAACTCACAGGGGCAGTTCTACCCTGTCCTGCAGGATCACTATGAGTCAGTATCAACTTGATGGCCATGAATTTGTTTTTCTCTCCGCTGCTAAAAACAGAAGGAAAATAAAAGTGACTCAACTAGGGTGCCAGTCTGCAGAAGAAAAGATAGAAAAGATGAATGGGGCTGGAAGGAGGCCTGAGCAGATTTCCTGAACTCCCAGAGATAAGGCAGGGAACAGAAAAGAGACTGCCCCTCCTGATGGATTCTGATCTGCCTGTTCAAGAGTGGGCGTCTGAGCACTAGGTTCGACTGTGGACGTGCATGCCCTTTTGAACCTCCAACATCAATTCAGCCTCCGCTCAGTTCATTCTGTTTGTATTTTGTTTTTTTGGGCATCACTGCCCTCTGGTGGTCGTGGGAGCTACCCAGCCTTGCTCCTGGAGAGCCGCTGCTGGATGTGAACTGCCAAGTCCATGGACCGCAGTCCCGCACTCAACCACTACGCCACCGGGGCTCAGCCCACTGAGTTCTTTCTGACGGGGCCATATACAAAGCTTCGCCTTCAGACAGTGTGTTTGAAACTGGATTATTATGACTGTCAGTCCAGGGAAGAACAATGGCCAGTTCTTCTTGCTCATTTACATGGGGGGACGGGGCGTTACTGGGTTTGTGGCCCCTCATGATCTTGGAAAGGCTTTCTTTGGTTTCCTTTCTGTCTGCTGCAATCTGCGGTGGGCCGTGCATGCCTTGGACATCCTCAGGGTCACGTGCTGCTGGGCTCCCTCACCGGGAGCGTCCATCCTTATCTTGTCCTCTTTTTGACATGAGAAAGGGGTCTCTACAAAATGCAGCCCATGATTGTTGTGAACTGTTACGTCATGTGACTCAGTCGTCACAGGAGTCTCTGTTTCCAAGCCTTTAAACCCAGAAGACAAACCCAGAAGGCATTTCCTCATGTCTGAGAAGTATCTGTATTTGTGTCCTCGGTGAATATATGTGCGTGGGTCCACATATATAAGAGAATGAACACAGAGTGACTCAGAGTGGCAGGAGAGAACTGTCCCAGGGGTTGCTAAGACTGCAAGTCTGTCAGGGGATAGAAAGCCCTGCTTTCTCTAGAAAAGAATCTGGTGGATTTGAACTGCCTGAGCGGTAAGTACCAGGCTCCCAGGGCTCCGTCTGTTCTGGGGAATAAAGAAATGGCCCCGATGGAGAAATACTGAGCTACTGCTTTACCTTTTCTTGCCCCTCCCTGACCTGACTTCACATGTATGCACAGATGGCAGGGGAGGTTGGGCAGATTCACTTATTCCGTCTTCTGTCTATTCAACGGCCTGGCTGTTTCTCTGGCTTTTTCTAACTCGGACGTTTTAGTCCTCAAAGTCCAGCAGTTGGCTTTGTCGAGTTTTGCAGATGTGTTCTGTTTCTTCACAGGTCTCTTGCTCTGCTCTCGCTGGGTCACTGTGCACGTCCTTTCCTGTCCTGCAGACATCCTTCCTTCCTTCTCAGCCCCACACTCTGGAAACGGTCGCTCGACCCTCAGCATTTTGCTGGCTTCCACGGGAGAGGCACCCTCGCCTTCATGTTTGGCTTTTGAATGCTCCCTTTCTCATTTTATGTCTCTTGTTGGAACGGGCCCACATAGCTTCAAAGCTTGTATTCCCTGTATGGAGTGATGTTTTCCTGATTGGTTGCCGCCGGCCCCAGCCTACACCAGCAAGCTGCTGGATAGGAGCAGCATAGGGCGGGCAGCCCTCGGCAGACTCCCTGACCTGGGAGTCTCACGTGGGAACTCCCAGGATTTCGTAGGAGTCACAGGAACCAGCAGGCAAGGGCTTGCTGGCCTCCGCTGGGACCCGCTAGATGGCGCGTTCATCCTTAAGGTTGTGTGTGCCTTTTGGTTCTTGTTTTTTTTTTGTTTGTTTGTTTGTTTGTTTTTACAGTAATGGTTGCTCCCTGCAATCCCATCTGCGTACTGGAGAAGGGAGTTAGTTGTTAGACAGGGGACTTTCCTGCCCTCTAGGCCTCTCTGGTCTTCCCCTCATCTCCGTCTCTGCACACACACTGCTATGACTGCCTCTCTGGGCTGCTCCCTTTGTCCCCATCAGACGGGAGTGTTCCTCTCACCCTGATGCCCAGGCGTAGCTTTCAGGTGCCAAGGGACTGGCTTTCCACAGTAATTACATGCAGGGGTCAGTGGTCTCCCTTCACCCTTTGCATTTGCAGGGCAGTGAGCCCCTGTGGTCCATTTGTGCTGCCTTAAAAAGAAATCCGGCTGGAGCCCCACTAGCTCCTTATCCATCCCAAAGCGTCCAGTCTGAGACCAGGAGGACTCGATGGCACCCAGCTACTCCTGCTCTCTGTTCCAGCCAGGGACACACTAGAAGGCTCAGAGAGACCAGACCAAAAATTGTAGAACAAAATTCAAACTCCTAAAAAAAGTCATAAAACTAAATGCAGACTGATTGGACTGTCAGAAACTAAAGGGAGCTCAGAGACTCTTGCCTTTAAATACCTTCTGAACGTAAGATTGAACACTCCCAGAAATCACCATGCAATCAAAGAACAGATGAACTTATAAAATGAATAATATCAGGCCTCAACTCAAATACTCCCTCAATGCGAGAACACTGTTTTAATAACCAGGCATTCTGGGATGCTCACCTTTCTGACATGATCACTGAAGATAAAATGGGTGCAGAAGCAAATGTGATCAAGAAATCTGACGGTACCCAGCTATTGAAAGATATAGCATCTGGGGTCTTAAAGGCTTGAAGAGAAACTAGCGGCCATCTAGCTGAAAAACAACAAAACCCACGTGGAAGAAACACACTGTCCTGTGTGATCATGAGGTGTTGAAGGGATCAGGTATCAGGCATCAAAGAAAAAAAATTACATCATTGTGAATGAGGGGGAGTGCTGAGTGGGAACCCAAAGTCCGTCTGTAGACAATTGGACATCCTCCTGACAGAAAGGTCACAGGGAGGAGACGAGTCAGTCAGGGTGCACTGTAGCAACGATGACACATACAACTTTCCTCGAGTTTAATGCTTCCTTCCCCACTATCATGACCCCAGTCCTACCAGAGGGTGTACAGATCAGACCCAGAGACACAGGGAAGCCAGGACCGACAAACCCCTCAGGACCAGTAATGAGAATAGTGCTACCAGGAGGGAAAGGGGAAGGTACTGGGAGGAAGGGGAAACCCATCACAATGATCAACCTATAACCCCTCCCCTGGGGGATGGACAACAGAAAAGTGGGTGAAGGGAGACATCGGGCAGTGTAAGACATGAAAAAAAATTATCAGAGGTTCATGAGGGAGGGAGAATGGAGGAGGGGGGATCATGAGCTGAAACCAAGGACTCAGGTAGAAAAAAAATGTTTTGAAAATGATGGTGGCAACATATGCACAAATGTGCCTGACACAATGGATGGATGCATGGATTGTGATAAGAGCTGTATGATTATTGATTTAAGAGATTATTTGAAAATGCTTAAAATGATTTGATATCAACCACAAAAGGAAGAAAAAGAACCATCTTAGGCTGAGCCCCGGTGGCGTAAGTGGGTGAGTGCAGCCCGCGGGCTTGGTGTTTCA
>PVJH01040735.1:0-15491 GCA_004026705.1 Nesogale talazaci
CCCGACCTCCCTGAAGTTTGATGGACCTCAGAGACCTGCTCAGAGATGGGGGACACGAGGGTTAAAGGCCTTCACTAGCTCTTAAAGCTGGTAGGTGGCGCTTTCAATTGAGTTCCAAGTAAAACACACAACAAAAAGCCATGCCGTCTACTAGTGGCATGTGTGGGAGAGCGTATGCAAATATATTAATTCAATAGATAGTGAGGGATTCTTCTGCCCAACAGCTCTGCCCTACCAGGTGCCCAGCCTGTGCGAGGTGCAGGCGTACCAGGCGAGAGGCCCTGAGCGTTGCAGGAGCACGTGTGGGGTGGGTGGGGGCAGAGGTCCCAGGAAAGGAGAGAGGAGCAGCTTTACCGAACACGGTGTTGGGGCAGCGGGGACCCTGAGCTCTGCGAGGTTTAGTGGGGGACACTGGTATGTCGGGGCAGGGTGAGGACTGCTGAGGGGTTTGCATCATGGAGCAGGTGTTCCTTCTAGAATGTTCACAACCGAAGGTGGACAGACAGGAGCTCCAGGAGGCCGCTAGAAAGCGGTTCATGGAGCCAGGTGAGCCCTGGTAGATGTGCATGTCCTGTGGGGTGGGGAGGGTGGCCATTGCCTCAAGTCAATGTCGGCTGCGGGATACTAGTGTTAAGTGGAGACTTGCAGTCATTATCATTGTCGGCATTGCTTCGTGTTTTTGGGAGTAACTCAAAATCCAGCCAATTACTCGAGCAGCCCCTCTCTCTGGCCTCTTGGACTTTCGTGAAAGCAGTTGATCAAGGCATTTTATTTCAGTGTCTCTGTTTTTAAAAAGCAGTGGTTTCCCCTCCACAGCCGAATCATGCCCCTGACAGTGAGTGGAGAGGACAGGGTGCTCACCAAGGATACAGGCACAGACTTGTGTGATTTCAAATACGCTCAGTGCCTGGGTGAACGGGGTGAGAACTCAGGCCGATTGTGGCAGGAGATGGCAGAGGTCTGCTGCGCATGCAAATGATCTCCGCCCTTTCCCCCACTGGCTGTTTTGCTGGCACGGATGCCCTGTCAACTGCCCATGTGGCTTGGTCCTGTGCGTGCAGCCTCCTCCACCCCATCAGACTGGGAAGGTGGTTGGCACGTCTTCTGGACTTGACCCAAGAAGTAGGTCCCAGGAGAGTCACCATGGACCAGATACCACCAGGTGGACCTCACCGGTAACTTGTCCAGTCTATCCGGGAAATGCCTGGCTGCTGCAATCCCAGCCAGACCCAGGGCAGAAGTCAAAGGTGGTTTTTATAACTCTTGAAGAAACAACACTTAGGATGGGGTGGGGTAGGGTAGAGGATAATGCTGGTTCAGAGGTAAGATTGCCCCCCTCCATGCAGGAAACCCAAGTTCAATACCAAATCACCACCCTTCTGTTTGTAGAGACTTCTGAGATTCAGTGTAGCTTCCAGACGATGACTAGGAAGAAAGGCCTGGCAAACTTCTCCCAAAAACAAAGCCCTGAAAGCTGGAAGGATCACAGTGACCCAGTCCACAGCTGCTCATGAGGGTGCCATGTGACAAGCAGTGTTTTATTCCTTTGTAAAAAGGGTCACCACGCAAGAGGGGGAATGCAGATTGGGGACCCAGGACCCTTCTGTAGGTAACTGGACATCCTTACAGAAGGGTCTCGGGGAGGAGACAAGCCAATCAGGGTGCAATGTAGCAACAATGACACATACAACTTTCCTCTAGTTCCTAAATGCTTCCTCTCCCCACCCCCACTATCATCCTAAATCTACCTTAAAAATCTGGTTAGACCAGAGGATGTACACTGGTACAGATAGGAACCGGAAACAGGAGGAATTCAGGGCAGCTGATCCCTTCAGGACCAGTGCTGAGAATGGTGATACTGGGAGGGTGGAGGGAGAGTGGCGTAGAACGGGGGAACCAATTACAAGGATCTACATATACCCTCCTCCCTGGGGGACAGGCAATAGAAAAATGAGTGAAGAAAAACGTCAAGCAGTGTAAGATGTGACAAAATAATAACTTATAAATTATCAAGGGTTTGTAAGGGAGGGGGAGTGGAAAAGGAGGGGGGAAATGAGGGACTGATATCAAGGGCTCACGTAGAAAGCAAATGTTTTGAAAATGATGATGGCAACACACGTACAAATGTGCTTGACCCAGTAGATGGATGTATGGATCGTGATAAGAGTTGTCTGAGTTCCCAATGAAGTGATTTTGTGAAAAAAGAAAGAAGGAAAAGGGTCACCACGCGTCAGGAAAAATGCAAGAGCAGCTAAGAGCGACTTCCTTTTGGAGCCCCGGAGATGGGCAGGGTCTCAGGGAATGGTGGGACACCGGTATCTGCAGGAGTGCCTCCACACGTATTGCCCGGAGATTATTGTCTGGAGCTGTGAGCATGGCTCTTAGAACCAGGTCTTCACCCAGTGCCCGGTTCTTTCTCCCCTTCCCCACACTCTTCATTGGGAGTCTTCTCATGCTAACTGTGGGGCTCTTGTTTCTGCCCCCCTTCCCCCTCGCCAGGGTGAAGAAGCTGAAGGAGACCTTTGCGTTCATTCAGCAGCTGGACAAAAGCATGAGCAACCTGCGCACTTGGCTGGCTCGCATTGAATCGGAGCTCTCGAAGCCTGTCGTCTACGACGTCTGCGATGATCAGGAAATCCAGAAGAGGCTTGCTGAGCAGCAGGTGGGAGATCGGGGGTGGGGGGGCCCTTGGAAGAGCGGGCTACCTGCAGTGTCTGCACAGCACCACCCCCGCCCGCGCGTGTTTTTGCCTGGCCCCGCTTCGTCAGGTGTGCTGTTCTTTCCCACCCAGCCCCTCAGGGACAGTGACTGCTTGTTTGTGTGCCTTTGTGCAGAAGGCCGCCTTCTCCAAATGCGCCTTGCTCTGCCAGCCCTCACCGAGCTCCTGGGGACACGCGCTGTCTGCGTGATGTTGAAGTTGTATCACGCCTTTTTGTTTGCGTCTCTAACCTTCGTCTTTGACTTTGAGCACTCTAAGTTCATCAGATGGCTTTAGTGCGTGTCTAGGACCGCTGTAGCAGCAATGTCACCTGCGGCGGACTTGAACCAACAGAAGTGGGCTCTTGGACAGTTTAGTGAGACTAAACGCTTGGCACCCACCCTAGGGAGTCTGCTTCCTCTCTCATGGTCTCCTGATTCTGGAAGGTTCCCGCTGAGGGCCCCAGGTTCAAAGGAGATGCTCCGCTCCTGGCTCTTCGTTCTCGCTGGTACTAGGTTCCTCTCCTCTGCTGGCCTCTCTCTCCTTTTCTCTCTTCGAACACAGAATGCCAGCATGCAGGCCTGAGTCCCCTGAGAGCAGACCAGGGCAGTGACCTGGTGAAGGGGGCTGGGCCCATCTAATCCCCTTACCATGATCACAGCCGTGGCTGGAGTGAGCTCGCTGCCTTCCACCCTAATCCTTTTACAGCGGATCGGCTGATCACTTCCTAACGGCAGGCTTGCCTCATGCTCTAGCCGCCGGATTCCATCATGAATGCCAGTGAGAATCACGGCCCAGCTAAGTTGACACATTTCGGAAGCACGCATTTCAGTCTGTGACAGGAGGCGATAGACTGAGGGAGAGGGGGGGGGGAGTCTTGTTTGTTTGTTTGTCTGTCACCAGGAGGAACGCCGGTGCCACGATGGTTGATGTGCTCAGAAGGTCCAGGGTTTGAAGCCCCCCAGCTGCTTGTTGCACAGGAGAGAGTTGAGCCGGGCTATTTCGGTCATGACTGTCGCTTTGGGAGCCCTGGGGGGCAGTTCTGCTCTGTACTAAAGGGACAGCATCACAGCACCAGGTTGGAGTTGGGGTTTTGCTTTCTCACCAAGGGAGGCCTCCCCAAGACAACCTTTTGTGTGCCTAACAGAGCTCCGGACATTAAGTAAAACACCCCCCAACATGTAGCCAGGAGCACAAGTAGACCAACAGCAGAGGCAGCTTTCCTCCAGTGCGCTCTGAGCTCTCTCCTTGCTCTGAGCCACCCCAGTGTACAAACCACTGAGCTCCGCCACGTGGTCACCAACCTGACCTGTGGCGAAGGCATTGTATTAAATCCACATCCTGCCTCCGACTGGATCACACACACGTTCCCTTGCTCCCCTGCCGCGCCCGACTCTCTGTTTACTTTTTATTTCTGAAGGAGGTCTTGGCCATCTTTCAGCGACTTCCCTTCACCTCTGCCTTCCTCAGGCCTGTGGGCAGGTTCTGTCTCAGCCACACCAGCGATAGGGTTGCCTTCAAGCTCCCGGGCTCCTGTTTTCGTTGCACGGAACTCCTACCACGTACATCCTCACCAAAGCACCGGTGTACTCCGTGTGTCGGCAGCCACTTGGGAAAAGTTGCCTCGCCATGCCAGCTCCTTGCAGCCAGAACTGGGGACTGGGCCTTTGCCCTGCAAAAGGCTACCCCTTCCTGATGCGTTCTCTTGAACTCAAGTCATTCCTGCAAACAGCATTGAGGGGCATGTCAGGATACCCTGGGCTACGGCTAAGCAATTGATGGCACCTTCCGTGGTGTTCGGGTTCCTGGCTCAGTGATGCCTGTTCTCTGACATTCAAGTCATCATGATTGACTCAGGCTACAAATTAAAAATGCTGATTGTTTTTCAGTCTTAGAGGTTGAAAAACGTCATTTTTTTTTTTTTACTGCGGTCACCTAGATGTTGTTTCTGTGAAGAAATGTATATTGATACCAGTGGCATGGAATTCTAAAGTAGCCATCATAGAAACTCCAGTAGAAGCCAAGTGTTCCAGCACATTTTTAAATACAGTCTTTATGGTAAAGTTGGGTGCCTTGGCAGATATTCGGGTCAACGTATACTCAAGTATATTACAGTAGATTGAAAATCTGTTTGTTTTTTTATTACCAATAAATTCCTCTGCAGTGGGTCAACTCAATTTCATTGTGCTGACCCCTCCTTAGAGGCCTCTGGAACCACCAGCAAGGTCCCGCTGGTGCTGGGGATAGTGCTGCCCACTCTGCCTGCTTCTCTCCATTTCCCCCGTAACATCCTGTACTGCTAGTTCCTTTTCTCCTCTTCCTTCCTGGCTGCATTTGCGTCTCCTCTCTCCTCTCCCCATCTCCCCTCCCTCCCACCCCTTTCTCCTTTGCTCCTTCCCTGCCTCGATGCTCTTCCTCCCAGCTCCGGAGCAGATCAAGAAAACCACGGCCCTTTCTGGAACCTTTGGCAAAGGTCTCTGGGATCCCATGCATTGTTTTCCTGTTTCTCGAGGCTGGGTGTGAACACTTATTCTGTGAAAGGGATCGTTCTGCAAACTCCCGCCTCGGGAGCTGTCCCTGGCGGAACGTTCGTCTGTGTGATGTTACTTGTCCAGCTCTTCGGTGTTTTACTTAAGAAACTCTGGTCGCTCACTGTGTTTCATGTTTTGTACGTCAGCTCGTTCGTTTGAAGCGTGAGCAGCACACTCTTCATGCAGTGTTTTGAGAAAGGCGTTTCAGGAATTGTGGGAATATTTACATTTCCTTCTAACCCACAAGACACTGGTCTTTTGGAAGGTCCCGCCGAGCTCTTTCTTGCTGCATGTCACTGTGTGGGTGACAGGCTGTTCCACAGAGGAGGAATAATGCAGCGTAGCTGCCAGGGGTCCAGGGACAGAGGGAGCCGTGTTTCCCCATCGACGGGACTCCCCAGTGTTCTCCCAATGGCCGTTGTCATTGTCAGTCACCGAGAACCTCTGCTGGGGTTCCTCGTTTATTCTTTTAAGAAAACCAGAGGGGTCCTTTAGCCACACCCGTCCATTCTAGAAAAGTCTCCAGCCGTTCTGTGAACCTGTAAGAATTCTTGCCACTAGAATTCTTGTCACTCACATTTCAAAACGAGTCATATTGATGCTGAGGGTCTCTTGCCAGTGCTGGGTCTCGGGCGGGCAGCCTGGATTCTAAAAAAGACCCCACCCCCTGGTCACAGCGCTCTGCGCAGGAGCACAGGGACAAAGCAGAAGACACAACGGCTTCTGGCTACACCTTTGTGGCCCTCACTTGGCTCAGGACTGGATTGCCTACCCTACCACTCAGCATGAGTGTTAGCATAGTATCCTCTTAGATCCATCTGAGCACACAGTGATCCAGGCCGCCCGTTTTACCAGAAGACTGGAAAGAAACCGTCCGTCCTTTCAAGGGACACAAGGACTCTCTCTGGAGTGATTTAGGTAGTTAAGGCTGCTACCTTCTGCTGTCTTTGACAGGGGCTGTATAAAGCTCACATTCCCTGTACTCTGAATTTTTGTGAATCTAGGGAACATCCATTGAGCGGCTTATTGAAAGTGCTGCAGAGTGTCACACACAGAGCATCCCCAAATACGACAGTATTCAAAACTTAGACTGTAAGGGTGCTATTTTACAACGTAACATAGGTGCACGTTCTCTTCTTGAGCATGGCTTTTCTGAGACTGGAAAATGGTGTCACTGTCATCGTCATGGGACTCCATTCTGGAGGCCCCGCCACAGTCTTGCCCTTCATTCCCACCCTTTCAGTGGGCATGTGGGAGACTCTGGAAACTTCAGGCAGCTGTGTGTGTGTGTGTCTTAAGAAAGCAGGGGGATCCCACAAAGCTCTTAGCTTCAATCATTCTATTAACCGGAAGAGGTCTAGCACACCTACTGCTAAGGTTGAGATTTAGACTCGACATCAGGAGAGTCTCAATTTCCCCTGATACGGAATCTACAGCAGTGGATGTGTGGCTGAGTATTATGTAGTCGGTCCATGTCTGACCAGGGTGGGGGGGGCCTGTGAGCTCTCCAGGGGTCAGTGCCCCATCAATGCACAGAAAACGCCCGCTGCCATCCCCCTGCACACACACACACACACACACACACACACACACACACCAGCATCACTGAGCCCAGTCATCAGTTGTCAGGCTTTGTCCCGGGAGGTGAGGAAGGCTTGGCTGGCAGGTTCCACGGTGGAGCTGCACCCCGGGCTGTCCCCCTGGGCTGGCGAGAGGGAGGAAGAAAGCGGAGACCGTGTGATGCCAATCTCCCGCGGCTTGTCTTGCTCCGCTGTAACCGTAGGACCTGCAGCGAGATATTGAACAGCACAGCGCAGGGGTGGAGTCGGTGTTCAACATCTGCGATGTCCTCCTGCACGACTCCGATGCCTGCGCAAACGAGACTGAGTGTGACTCGATACAGCAGACCACCAGGAGCCTCGACAGACGCTGGAGGAACATCTGCGCCATGTCCATGGAGCGCCGAATGAAGTGAGAGCCCAGAGGTGCCCCAAGGCTTGTAGTATGTTTGGCAGGGCCTCCCTGCAAACCCAATGCCCTTGCGACCTGTGTGCTGTCCACTGCGTCCAGGAGAGGGCCAGGAGTCGGCAGAGAGCCTCCACAAGTGCCGATTCAGTGGTTGGAGGAAAATATCATCAGGCTCTTGTCCCTATCTCTCAGGGTGTCACTGTGGGCTGACCAGCTAGTGAGGGCTGTCTCCTGAAGCCAAAGCTCGGAGGGGCTTGGCACCCACAGGAGGAAGAAGCCGTGGCCCTGGTTCCCTCCTGGAGGGAAGGGGACCAGTGTGTGTGCCGGTGGGAGTGAGCAAGGGAGGTGTCGGGCCGACGAGGCGCCTGGAGGTCCGCGGTGGAAATGAACGGCATGGGTCATGCTGCTTTCCTTCCTTCAGGATCGAAGAGACGTGGCGCCTGTGGCAGAAGTTTCTAGACGATTATTCCCGCTTTGAAGACTGGCTGGACTCTGCCGAGAGGCTGGCAGCCTACCCAAATTCCTCAGAGGTGTTGTACACAATTGCCAAAGAAGAACTGAAGCGGTGCGAGGTAAGAGCCCTTCCCGCTTGGGGCGCGGCCTACGCGTTGCCAGTGGCCCCTGCTGCGTGGCCCCCGTCCCCCACCGCAGGCCTCACAAGCGGCCATCAGCTGTTCAGCCCGGTCCTGGTTTACCATGCATCTCTCCATGTCATTGCTTAGAGTGATTAGCATACACACAACAAAATAGTTACCAAGTCACTACTTTAATTGTCCAAGTTTCATTGGATGCCGTTGATAATGTCATCACATGATGATGCTACCACCATTAACAAAAACTCAGACACCCCTCCCCATAAGCACTGAACACCCCCCTCCCCGCCCCCAGCCACTCCCAGTAAGCTTTAGGATCAGGTAGCGTGTGTCCCTTTGTGGCGGACTCACCTCACTCAGCATGCCCACAAGGCTCGTCCACGCCGTAGCCTGTCTCTGTATCAGGGTCTTATTTTTCTTTAGAGAAGCCCTGTTCTTGTCCCTCGCCTCTGAAGGACGGGTGGAGTAAGCTCTCTCTTGCCATTTCAGGGTGGGGACCCACCACTCCACGCAGGTCATTCAAGGTCACACGGGGGTGGGGGTGCCTGGCACTTTGTTCCTGTTCCCCCACTCCTACCACCCAACTACTGCATTCTTGGGACCAAGCAGGACAGAGAGCCTGACATGTCCTGGGCACGGAGCGGATGCCGGGGTGGTCAGGTGGCCGGCACAGTGGGGAACCCGTTGTCTCTGGGCCGCAGGCCTTCCAGCGGCAGATCCACGAGAGGCTCACGCAGCTGGAGCTCATCAACAAGCAGTACCGGCGGCTGGCCCGGGAGAACCGCACCGACACGGCCAGCAGGCTGAAGCAGATGGTGCACGAGGGCAACCAGCGCTGGGACAACCTGCAGAAGCGGGTGGCGGCCGTGCTGCGGAGACTCCGGGTGAGCACCGGCCCCACCCGGGTCCAGGCTGTGTGTCCAGGCAGAGGGGGAGGGGCTCAGCTATCTCTGTTCAAGCCCATTGCTGCCAGCCATCATGCCTCCTAATATGGTAGTTGCATCTGGAACTTGCTAGACAGAACCTATTTCTGGAATTTTTTCAGCAAAAGCCATTTGTTCATCACATGGTGATGCTACCACCGTTAACAAACACACACACACACACACACACACACACACACATACCATAAGCACTAATCCCCTCCCCCCTCCTTTTAAGGCTTTTGGAACCTCCAGGGGCATGCACTGCAGAGTCTGGACGCTGTGTTCCTGCCCAGGTCGGCGGGGGGGGAAGTGGGGGGAACAGGTGCAATAGGAGAAACTTCCGGAGAGTCCAGGCTTACATGGACAGGACTGGTGCAGTGTGGAGCTACAGGAATGAAGATGTGCTCAAGACAGAAAGTTCATGAAGTCAAGAAAGGAAGTTGAAAATTATTATTATTATTATTGTGTTAGCCCTCTTAGGAAGAAATTGGCTAGCTTTTGTGATCATTCAGAATCCCGTTGTATTAAGTCCTTATTCTCTGACTTAACTGTCAACCACCCTCAAGCTTCCCTGGGCACAGAAGGCTACATTCGTCTGAGAACCACTGCCCATGGAGAGGCATCTGTCCATGGAGGTGATAAAGCTTCTCCTCGGGCCTTCTTTCTCTGAGAAGATGCTCCCACAGAACCAAATGCAGCATGAGGCCCAGCTCCACCAAGAGCAGGGCTCTTCCGTCTGGAAGCGACAGGCCTTCTGTTGACCAGCACTTCTGCAAAAGGCGTGTGGCTCAAAACAGACCCAAGTGCCCATCTTGACCCTAAAGGAGGTCCTCAAAGGAGAGATCAGAAAACTCACTGATGCCGTGAGTGCTGTGGGCCTGCATTTGAAAATAGCGACAGTGTATAAAATAACGAGAATCCACGTGAGACCAAACAATCCACCTTCACCCAGAGCTACAGAGACAGAGGTGGGGACGGGGAGCCGAGAGTCATCAATGGGAATGGAACAACCGAAAGGGAAATGGGAAGGTGGGCCCAGCGTGGACAATATAGCCTGCGTGCCCGAGCCACAGGAGCGCTGGCGGCAGAGGGGGTTACACCTCGGGCTGCTCACCGTAAGGACGGCAGTTTGAAACCACCAGCGGCTCTGGGAGAAAGATCAGACTTTCTATTCTTGTCAAGAACTGCAACCATGGAATGCCACTGGCGCTTTGAACAATGCGCTTTGAAGTGGTCAAGCAGGAAGCTAAAAACCTCACACCAAAACACAACATCTGGATAGATACATGCACAATGACATATATACCTATACCTTATTTTGTAGATGTACTTTTTTTTATTGTATATGTGCTGATTTCGTAGATCTTAAACTTTACCCCTAAAACCAAACCAGAAAATCCCTGATTTAAGCAAGAGAAGGGCTGTTTCTAGCATCGCTCAGCCCTTACCCCCGGTCTGGTCACTCTCCCTCATCTGGGGCTCGGAGCAGTAGGAGGAGATGTCATGCAGCCACCGATGAGGAGAGCCCAGCCTGCTGCCCCTGCCCCGCCCATGGGCGTGGGGTTTTGCAGATCTCCTGGGGCCCTCCCAAGGCACTGTCTCCCCCAGGGCTCTGGCCACCCTGTCCTGGGGGCCTCAAGAGCCCTTGCCGTCTGGCTGGACTTCCTCCATGGTCCACACAAACATGCGCCGCTGTTTCTCCCCGCACGGCAGCATTTCACCAACCAGAGGGAGGAGTTTGAGGGGACACGGGAGAGCATCCTGGTGTGGCTCACCGAGATGGACCTGCAGCTGACCAACGTGGAGCACTTCTCCGAGAGCGACGCCGACGACAAGATGCGCCAGCTGAACGTAAGTCCCGGCGACTGCCTGGGCTCCCCTGCAGAGGCCGGCCTGCCATGTCCACACCACTGGCTCCAACAAGCCAGGACCCCATTCCAGAGGGGTTAGAGCAGCCAGAGGTCACCTGCCACGGGTTCCCTTTCCCTTTTGTCATTTACAATCAACCAGGGGGAGAATGCTCCCACTGAGCTCCCAACAGAACCTCACAAGATGCTGTTTGTGGAAAGGGGGGGCGGGGGCAAGAACAGACACCTTCTGCACCCGCCCCTCCCATTAGCAAATACCCACAGTTCAGTGTATCAACAGGAACCCGTTTCTGTGGCATGAACCAGACTCACGGGGACCGCTGGTGTGTCAGAGTGGAGCTGTGCTCTGGAGGGCATCTTTGGAACTGACAGTTCAGGAGGTTGCTGTCAGGCCGTTCTGTAGCAGCGCCTCTGTCCATGCACTTGAACCTGACCTTTCCTTGAGCAGCCAACCATGGCAGTAGTTCGCACTCCTCAAGAACTCTCAGCGCACCATAGTTCCCTCTGGGGCAGGTTTTTGAAGAGGTTAAGAAACTAGAGCTCGGGCTGAGCCCCAGTGGTGTAGTGGTTGTGCGCAGGACTGCAGCCCACTGGGTTGGAGGTTCAAATCCAGCAGCAAGGCTGGGCCTCCTACTCCCACCACCAGAGGGCAGTGATGTGCCCCCCCCCAAAAAAAAGAAAGAAACTAGAGTTTGGGCTAAGCCCCGGTGAAGCAAGTGGTTGAGTGCAGGATTGCGGTCCAGGGGCTTAGCGGTTCAAATCCAGCGGCGGCTCTCAGGAGCAGCACTGGGTAGCACCCATGACCACCAGAGGCAGTGACGCCCCCCCCAAAAAAGAAAGAAAGAAAGAAAGAAACTAGAGCTCACCTTGCCAGAACAATAGCTATATGGCACAACATAATCATCACTTTGTGTCCACGGAAGTGACTGCCATGGAAGTAGGTGGCTTATCCCAGAAAATGTCCTGTGTCCAGTCTGTTTTCCCACCTAGTCACTCTCCATGGCCAGCCTGCAGGTAGCTCAGGAAGGATTTTAAATGGAAAAGCCACTGCCCAAAAGGAAGTGAGTGGAGGGACCACGGGTGTGTGTACAGACTATTCCACACTTGATGCAGCCTGCAGTCCTAGGAGAAGGGACAAAGCAACCGCATGTTGGTTCTTTGTCCCCATAATGGCCCCCCCCTTACCACCACCACCACCACCACCACCTTGTGGTGTGTAAGAAACTCTTGGGTACCCCCAGGAAAAGCCTTCCTTTCTCTTATTCCTAATAGGGTTTCCAGCAGGAAATTACATTGAATACCAACAAGATCGACCAGCTGATCGTGTTCGGGGAGCAGCTCATCCAGAAGAGCGAGCCCCTGGACGCGGTGCTGATCGAAGACGAGCTGGAAGAGCTACACCGCTACTGCCAGGAGGTCTTCGGCAGGGTCTCCCGATTCCACCGGCGGCTGACCTCCCACGCTCCGGTACGGGGTCTGCCTCGACCGTTCGCCTGAGTTTGAAAAACCTTTGGGGGAACTTAGCTTGTCAAAGGGCCAGCTGTGAGGTATGCGGGGCTGTAAAACATAAGACTCTCGGAGGTCCGTGTGGAGTCTCTTTCATTTCCACTGTTGTCACTGGCTCCTAAAGCCCCGGGTCCTCGGGAGTTTCCCACGACCCAGTGGGAAGGGCAGAGCTCTTCCGAGAGCCCGTGCCGGCGGTCGGTGTGCTTGGTGTCTGCTTCAGGACTGGGTTTTTCCGACCTGTGTCGACTCCCCTGGGACCACATGATGGTGGTTCCGCTGTTGCTGGAGCCGGGAGTGTGTCCGCCTTGGCCGTGATCTCCGTGTCTGAGAGCCTCTGTGGCAGCCTTGCTTTGCAGGGACTCCGTTCTCACCTTTGAAATGCTGCCAAGTGCACTGCTTTTAAAACAATTGTGATCTTCCCCGGTGAGAAAGAAGAGCAGGGGGGTGGGGTGGAGTTCCAGAGGAGCTAATGGAAGCCACTCCTCTGAGGTCACTGACTTTGGGGGCCTGAGGTTTTATTTCTGGATGCCCACTCGCCACTCTTTCTCCGTTTTCTCTCCCCGAGTGGTCAACTTCAAACATGGTTATTTCCCCGTCAGAAAGTGCCTCCGCAATTGCCCTCTATTTCCCTCGTTTGGGATTGAGCCCTGGTGCGTGCAAGGTCAGTAGTTCGAGCCCACCAGCCTCGCCCAGTGGGAGAATGAAGGGTTGTCTCCCCCCCCAAAGAGACGCAGTCTGCCAGCCCACAGGGCAGTTCTACCCTGCCTTAAGACGGCTGCTGGGAGCCAGCATCAACTTGGCGGCAGTGAGGGGAGGGAGGGGTCCGGAGGCATTACAACCCAGGGGGATGCAGCCATGGACCGTCAGAGGGCTTCGACAGGAAGCCCAGGGGTCCCCGAAGGTGGGGAGAGGTGGTGTCTCACCCAGAGCATGCCCGTGTCCCCTGGCGCGTGTGTTTTTCTGTGGCTTGGTTCCTGCCGTGAATCATCCCTGAAACTTTGGCTTCCATTTTTTGCTAGATCAGTGGTTTTCCACCTCCTAATACCATGACCCTCTCATACAGTTCCTCAGGTGGTGGTGACCCCACACACACACCTTAAAGTTCTCTTCGTTGCTACGTCATAGCTGTCATTCTCCTGTGATGAATCGTCACGTAAATATCTGACATGCAGGATGTATTAGGAGACCCCTGCGAAAGGCTCGTTCGACCCCCAAAAGGGTCGCCACCCACAGGTGGAGAACCACTGTTCTGGGTAAAAAAATGCTTTCAACGTAGATGCCTGGATCAGGCATCCTGCCTTAGATGCCAGGAAGGAAGGAAAGCGTGAAGCTTGTGGGAAATACAGATTCTAGTCTCAGCCTCTGAGCATCGACCCTGAAAGAACTTCTCTACATTGGAGTGGGAGGGGGGCAGGTTCAGGTCCTTTCCATACTGCCTGGGGGATGGAGAAGGGCCATCCCTTCCTTCCTGTCCAGTGGACCCCCCCGAGAGCCGAGGAGCTGGCCTGGTTTTGAAACCCGCTTCCCCTGTCATCGACAGGGCTTGGAAGACGAAAAGGAGGCCTCCGAGACCGAAACGGACCTGGAAGACTCCAGAGAGATCCCTGGTGACTCGTGGTGCAAGAGAGGGGAGAGCGAGGAGCCCTCGTCCCCGCAGTCCCTCTGCCAACTGATGCCCCCGGCACCAGGACACGAGCGCTCTGGCTGCGAGACCCCCGTCAGCGTGGACTCCATCCCCCTGGAGTGGGACCACACAGGGGACGTGGGGGGCTCCTCCTCCCACGAAGACGACGAAGAGGGCTCGTACTACAGTGCCCTGTCAGGTAAGGGGCAGGCAGCGGGGCCCACTCCACTGTGTCCCTAGTCCCTGCACGGCTGAGTGCCTCCTCGGTGGTGGAGCATCCAGGTCCCGCTGGCGGCTGAGCCCGGCTCTCTGAGGCTTCATGCGTTTGCTCCGGCCAGCTCGGAGGAGAGGGGACGTTCATCTGGAGACCACGGCTCTCGCTCTCATGGATGACTCTGGGCGCTGACAAAAGCCACAACAATGAGCTGGCCCGTTGCTGGGCCCAGAGTGCCGCCAGTCTCCTCTCTCCAGCTTCCCTTCTCCCCTGCCACCCCTCTGCAGAATCCTGCTGGGGGTTCACAAGTCTTAAACCTTGAAGGGCAAAGGGGAGTCCGTCGGGCCTCTCCTCCCGGCCGACGACGCGTCTACCATCTTAGCGTTAATACTTGGGCATTAATCTCCGTGCTCCTCCGGTGAGGCACATGGCATTATTCTTTTTCAGATGTAGAAATCCCCGAAAACCCTGAGGCCTATCTTAAAATGACCACAAAAACTTTGAAAGCATCTTCGGGTAGGCTCCTGCCCCCGCCCATGCATGCGTCTCGAACGTGGCCGCACGCTGCTGCAGCGCGCTCTGCATTCTCATCCCCGCTCCGTCTGCGTCCTGTCTGACCTCCGCCTGCTGTGGACACCATGCGCCTCGGCCCACCCGCGCGCGCCATGGTGTATTGACACTGCCATACTCACACATACCGCGTGCTTGTGACAAACCCCGCAGCCAAGCGGCCTCTGTCCACCCTACCCCGTTGTCCCACCCCCCTCCACACCCAGCCCCGGCACTGGGAGTTTGTAGTGCCCCCTTGATTTGTCCTCCACCTGACTGCTAAAGTCCTGGGGCCCACACCAAGCTCCCTTTGGTCACTTCCAGGAAGAGGAGGAGGAGGTGGGTGGGAGCAGAGGGGCCCTTGTGGTCGACCCAGATGGCCTGACCCCGATGTGCCCTTCTAAGCTGTCCTCGCTGGCCCACCCCAAGTGCAGCGATGGAGGAGAGCCATGGGCAGCCCTGCAGTTCCCACGTCCACCTTGACGTCCTCTGAGAGGCCTTCTGGCCCTTGGTCCCCAGACGCAGCCTCGCAGCTCAGAGTCCCCACTCCAAGGCCCAGCCCCAAACGCCCCCTCCCCCCACCCGCAGCAAGTCATCCGTGTGTCGTGTCGTGCTCCGTTGTCAACCCATCCAGTGAAGGCACAGTGCTGTTCGGGTGCATGTCTCTCATCTCATTCCTGCCCGGGACATACTGACATTTTGCAAACATGCATGCTTTGCAAGAGAAGCTGCAGAACTCATGTTTACACCATAACCCGACGCCGCATTACCCATGACCTTCCTCTGTGTGACCGCACATTCACGGTCACGTTCACGGGAATGCACCATCCCTGGCGTTTTTTTCTTTCAGGTCCGTCCCTTTCCGAGAGCCACTCGTGGCATGTTCCCAACAGCCCTTCCTGTCCCAAGCGTCCCTACAAGTGCATGAAAGGTGACAGGAATGTGCCACCCACCCCCTCGGATGCCAGCACCCCTTACAAGCCAGACTATGTAAGTCTTGCCCCCAAGTGCATG
>PVJH01040736.1:0-15482 GCA_004026705.1 Nesogale talazaci
TGCTGTTATTGAATGTACCATAGATTCCTAAAAGAACAAACCTTTGAAGAAGTATGGCCAGAGTGCTCCTGAGAGACAAAGAAGGCAAGACTTTGTGTTACATACTTTGGACATGTTGTCAAGAGAAACCAGTCTCTGGAGGAGGACATCATGCTTGGTAAAGGTGAAGGGCAATGAAAAAGAAGATCTTTCAAAGAGACGAATTAATGCAGTCACTACATCGATGAACTTAGGCAGGGGAGCGATTATGAGGACAGCACAGGGTCATGCATTGTATCATTCTGATGTACAAAGAGTTGCTTACAGTTGTAGCTGACTTGATGGCACCTGACAACTGGAGGCATAAACATGATTTTATCATTTTTGTTTTAAAAGTATGTATACTTAAAGAGATGTGTATAGGTGCCGTGTTGACAGAGTTGTATGTGGCTATTAATTTTCATGCCAACTTGCACTTGTGTAACAGTGGAGTCCAACCTGTCAATCAGGACAGCCTGATGATGCCACCTGGGAGTTGTAGCCTCTTTATAAAAGGGATATTTGGGATCCTTCCCCCCTTTCTTCCTCTTCCCCTTTCCATATTCTCATTCTGTGCCTGCCTCCTGGAGAGCACCTCTGTGCACTGCCCAACTGTGAGAGATGTTGTCCATTGACAGTGGATCCACGAGACTCTTCAATCACCCGCCTGTGATCTTCCACCATCAATCTTCACCTGTCAGCATCATGGGTTGTAGCTAGGGGAGTCTGAAAAGGGAGAGCCTGGGGTCCTTGCAGTTTCATTGGATGACCTGGGATACCTTCTTTGACATAAAGTTCTTTCTTAAATCCAAATAGATGATTGTCATTGGTTTTATTTCTCTAGACAATGCAGTCTCATATATGAGGTATCTCTTTTATTAATTTTATCAATAATTTTATACAAAACCTCTTGCCGTGTACACTACAAACAAAACTGATTTTGCTTGTATTATAGTTTAAATTTTTTGTTTCACTTTTGTAAGACTTACAAAAATGGAAACACTGAATAGCTCAAACCCAGTTGAAGCCAGTTGTAATTTTAAAACCCCATTATTTAATTTCCATTTAATTGTGTATTTTTCTGGGTTTTCAAAATTTCAAATTCATCTGGAATATTCTAATTTTAATTCATTTGTGTACCAGAAGTAAAACATTTCAATCTTATTTCTTCCATATTAGCTTCTGAAACCTTTGTATTCAATCTTCAGTTTCCTCATCCCTAAAAGTGAATAATAATAATATACACCTCATAATTTGAGATTACAATAAAAAATAAATTAGGTACTATCCTTTCATTTGCTCAAAAGTATGTATTGAACATCTACTCTTGTCCAGGAACAAATATGCTGTCAATGTTAGGTGCTGTTGAATTTGCTCAAATTCACAGGGTCCCTAGCTCCAGCGGAAGGAAACCCTGCCCAGTCCTGCACCAGCCTCACGATGCTTGCACCTGAACTGCACCCACTGTGCTCTCCTTTCTCATTGAGTGTCTTTCTCTTTTTTGTTGGTGATCTACTTTATCAAGCATGACGTTTTTTTCCAGAGGCTGGTTTCTCGTGATAACATGTCCAAAGTAGCCAAGATGAAATTTCATCTTCGTTTCTAAGGAGCATTCCAGCTGTACTTCCTCCATGACAGATTTGTTTGTTCTTCCAGCAGTCCATGATAATTTCGATATTCTTCACCAATACAATGTTTCAAAAGCATCACATCTTCTTGGGTCTTCTTTTCTTCATGGTCAAGCTTTCATTGGACAAGTGATTCAAAATAGCATGGCTTCAGTCAGGTGCACTTTGGTCCTCAAAGTGATTGCCTGTTAGCACCTTAAAGAGGTCTTGGGCAGCAGTTTTATCCAGCGCAACACATCAGCGGAAATCTAGTTGTTCTGTTCAGAGTAATAAACAAGATCACCAAACTGTGTCCATGAAAGCACTACACTGGAGAGAATAGAGAATGCCTAAAAACAGGTACATTTTGAAAATAAAGGGCACTATATTTCTAATGCTACCACCATGATTAGTCTATTGAGATATTATGGGACAATACAACTTGGCTAAGCAGTAGCTCAGTACTTAGGCAATTATTAAATTTATTTGAAAGCTTTCAAGGTTTTGAGTCATTCAAATGGTTTACATATTTATAGACTACTTTCTAAGGTACTGCTTGCAATGATCTAACCTTGATGGTTTTTATATAAAACTATGCAAACAGCAACAACAACAAAAATCTTCACGACATTGATTTAACCTACGGTATACAGATCCAAAATGTGGGCTTCCTCACCTGCATCCCCTACCTCCTGCCTGTCTACCTCAACCCTTCCATGGCTACCATATGCTTCTGAGTCACCTTGTTCACTGAATGACATCAATGGCACAGTATAACTACTTGAGGGATCCTGAAAGGAGAAAATGAGTCCATTCATTTCTGCTCATTCTTAGTTATGATTTCAAGAGGAATGAAGTACTAGGTTTGACTCTTTTTAACCCAGAAGAATAATGAAGAAAACCTAAGAAACACTCGTATGCCCTAATCCACCTGGTACCACTTAATTGCCCAGTGCAGAATTTCTAGTTTCGCCATTATGATAGACAGACAAAGTGGAGGATTATCCACTATAAACCATCTAAAGTCCCAAAGGAAGGGAGATTTATTCTGACACAAAATTAAAGGCTCAACTGCTTTCTCATTTAGAAGACAATAAATTATGTGTAAAGGAGTAGAGAGAGGATACTTATTTTAAATTTTAAAAATTCTGCAAAGAGAGACAGCCTGAGAACAAGGAGAAATACAGTTTGAATAACTTTGATCCCATTTACTTCTTATTAACATTCACGGCAAAAGCAGTCAGTGCGTTCTCAGAAAATCCATGCAGCTCACTCTACCTGTCACCCTAGGGAATGTGCCTTTCAATTTCCTTGACATGTAATTTTATTAGAAGTATCATGAAATGTCAAGCTAACCATCATTTGGAAAAGGGACTGTCCAACACACTCAGCAGTGCCCAAACAGAAGCTTGTGGGGGGTAAAGTTCACATAGGAAAAAGCTCATTCATCTTGACAGTAGCTTCCCCCAATGACAACTCCAAAAAGGCAATAACATCAAAGTTTTTTGTAGTTCTTGTCCCAAGGGCCAGGTTCCTGTATTTAATATAGGAGTGATTCAGATTTATTTCTACATCATTAGCATATGTCTATCGGGTCTTCAAATTAAAATTCTATTGTGACAGTTCTTGCTGTGGTCATGTTGTAATTTTTCATTTCCTACTTCCTTCATTAAAAAAAATCATCCATTACTTCCATCCCAAACAGATTTATAGAACTGGGGAAAGACTGTAGATAGGTAAATAGCAGGAAACATTTTCCTGGGCAACTGTTGATATCCAGGACAGAGTGTGAAAGAAAGAACTCTAAGGAATGATAAACCAAAATATCCTTCCCTCAAATTTTAGGGGACAAAACAGTTTCCTAGTACACTCAGTCTATTTTGCTCCATTCTCATGTGGTTAAGTGCCATCCAATTGGTTTCAGATTATAGCCACCCCTTGTAAAAAAGAGCAAACCACTACCCCGTCCTTCTTCCCCCTCAAAATTGTGTGTTGTCAGTCCATTGCAGCCACTGTGCCACTCCATCCTGACATCCTTCCTCTTCTTTGCCGACCTTCTCCTTCCCAAGCATAATGTCTTTCTCCCAGGACTGGTTCCTCCAGATATGTCCAAATGACATGCAAAGCCTCACCATTCTCCCTAGTAAGGTCCATTCTGGCTGTACTCTTTCTAAGACAGGTGTATTGTTATTGCTGTTGTTGTTTTACAGGCAGTGCATGATATATTCAAGATCATTCATCACTCTTCACTGCCCAACTTTCATATGCATATATGAAAATACCATAGTTTGCGTCAGGCACACCTTAGTCTTCAAATGGGCATCATTAGAACACTTGAAAAGAGGTCTTTGGCAGCCATTTGCCCCATGCTATACATCATTAGATTTGAAAGAGACCATTGCTTCCATGACTATTGATCCAAGTAAAATTAAATGCTTGACAACTGGACTGTTTTTTTTTTCTGTCATACTATTATTTATTGGTCCAGTTGCAAGGATATTTATTTTCTTTATATAGAAGTGTAATTCATACTGAAGGCAGTACTACTTCACTGTCAGAAAGATTTTGTTTACACAGCAAGATTGCGTCATCTGCATTACATCTTATCAATGAGTCTTCCTCTGATCGTGGTGTCCTGCAAGTCTTCCTAGAGCCCAGCTTGTTGGATTATTTGGTCAGGATATAGATTGAATAAGTATGGTGACAGGAAACCATGAAGCAACCTTTTCTTAATTTCAAATCCCGTAGTAACCTCTTGTTCTTTTTTAACTATAGCTTCTTAGTCTATATACAGGTTTTACAGGAAGTAGTCTTGTGAAACACCCATTTCACTAAGTGTTCTTGAATTTCAACTCATTGCAATGTTATCCAAAATTTGTTATGCTCTCTATAGTCAAAAGCCCTGGTATAGTTAATAAAACATAAGTGGATCTTTTTTCTTTTTTTTTTTTTAAGAAAAAACCTTTTCTTCAGCAACATCCACTTGGCACCTGTGTTGGTTAGGCATTATGTCAACTAGACCCTCCTGTGTAAAAGGGATGGGGGTAGCTAGAACTCAAACCATCAATTGCATTGTAGCCTGATGACACCTCCTTGGCATCAGAAGCCTTTTTGTATGCGAGGAAGATCTAGGAGGGTTGAAGCCTCATGGACTCCTCACCTCCTGCCAGAGCTAGATCTTGTATCTGGTTCTTCCATCTCCTGTTGCACCACCTGCTGATCCCAGAAGCCATCAGAAGACTACCAAAGGGGGATTCATTCAGCTGACTTTGGACCTCTGCCGCCAGCCTGTGTTTCCTGTTGCCCCTGCTTCGTTACTCTGCTCTGGCTCCTCAACCTCCTGCTGCATTGCCTGCCAATTCCAGGAGCAGTTGGCAGACTATCCTGACTTGAACCTGACCAGAAATAGCTATTCCTATAACTAAGTCATTTCTTGACATAAGTCTCCATTTATGTAAAACACATAAAAGCATTCCTTGTTTTGTTTCTTTCACAAATGCAACTTAATGCAAAATTCTACATCCTCCTCTGGATCCAGTGTGGATTCCTGGCATGTCCCTGTTGATGTTCCACTGCAATGGCTTTTTAATTATCCTCAGCGTCATTTTCTTTGTATAAGATCTTAATGATTCTGTTCTATAATTTCAGCATTCCTTTAGGTTACCTTTTGTTTGGAATGGACACATATATAGTTATCTCTGGAGGGTTGGCCAGATAGCTAGTTTATAAACTTCGTTAGATGAATGATGAGGTAGAGATGAGTGAATGCTTCCAGTGTTGCATCTGCTGGTGGAGCTGTATTAATTGCTATTCCATCCATTTCTGGGGCCTTGCTTTCATAGATTCCTCTAGTGCATCTTGAACTCCAGTCAGTGCTATCACATCTTAATCAAATGCTTCATCCTAGAATGGCTCGGAGAAGACTGGGTACCACAGTGGGTCACTTATTGGGCTGCTAAACAAAAGGTCAGCAGTTAGAAACCACCAACTCCTCCCAGGGAGAAAGACTTTCTGCTTCTGCAGAGATTTACACTGTTAGAAATGCACAAAGCCAGTTCCACTCTGTCCTGTGGGGTCACGATGAGTCAGAATTGTCTCAACCACTGATAGTGATTTTTTTAATTGCCGGATATCAACAAATTCTTTTTGATATGGTAACCTGTCACTTTTAAAAAAAAATAGATTCATTGACATATAATTCACATATGACACAATAAGTCAATCATATTAAGAAGAGTTGAACAATTTTCACCACAATTAATTTTAGAACAGTTTCTTCTTTCTTGCAATCATTATTATTTGTTCCCCATTGCCCCATAACCTCCGTGCCATACCCCCCCAGATCCACTAATCCAGCTACTGTCTGTAGCTTTACCTACTCTGGATCTCATATGCATAAAAACATACACACACCATTCACAAAGTTAACAATGCAAAACAGACAAAAACCTCATTCAAAAAGAAAGCAGAAAATAGAAAAATAGAACACATCAAAAATGATCCAAAGGGGAGATCACATGACACGGTATTAACTTTCAAAATAACTGTGTCAGCAACAATCCACTTTCCAATGCACTCTACACGATAGCAAGGCTAGCACATCCCTAGTCGATGGTCAGAGGAGATTCACCAGAGGCTTAAGCATTACCCTTTTACTTTTTTCTTGTCAAAATTTAAAAAGGACCAGAAGGGAGATAAAATAATATTACATTTTCACCTGACTGTAGCTGCCATAATGAACCTTACAATGCTCTCTGTCTAGTAATAAGTTTATTCACATCCTCCTTCTTCTTTTGATGCTTACTGCATCATTCAGTATTTTATCCACAAAACCCTTCAACATTGCAAACCAAGTCTTGAAGATTTTCTCCAGCTCTCTCATCTTGTGAAGTACTAAGTTTGCTCTTCTCTCATGGTAATCTAACTCCAGATTGCTTCTTAGTTCTTCATAACAATTTGTCTTCCTGAGACACCCTTTGAGAGTATTTAAAGCATAAGTATTTAAAGCATAATAAAGTATTTCAACTTTTCACTTTACTCCACATTCAAGAGCAAGTTTCAGAATGTGTTCTAACATCCATTTGGGACTTTTCTTTCCTGTTTTTGAATTTTTTTTTTGCTTTTATTTTTGTGGTTGATGTGCTTGATATCATCCCCCAACTCATCTGGTCTTCAATATTTTGTGTTCAGTGTGTCAAATCTATTCCTCAGATCTCTCTAATTTCAGGTGGGATATACTCAAGGTTGTACTTTGGCTTTTGCAGACTTGTTTCTAACTTTCGTCAACTTCAACTTGAACTTGAATATTAGCAATTGACAGACTGTTCTGGAGCCTTATTCTGACTAATGATACTGAGCTTTCTTCATCACACATTTCCTCAGCCATAGTTTCATTGATTCCTGTGTTCTCTATTTGAGGAAGGGGGCTCACATATATAGCAATTGTCTATGTAGTTGAAATTGTTTATGTGTTTATGTGTTTCCAATGAATGCCACTAGTCTTGCAGGACTCTATCATGTGATAGAATCCTTTCTATCATCAAGGACACATTTTCCAATCACTGATCCTCTTTCTTTGTTTCCAACTTTTGAATTCTAATCATCCATCTTGATTGCATGTTTGATAAATTTCAGGAGTTGGCAAAAAAAAATAAAACCTTTAATTTATCCATGTGGGGCATTAGTGGTTGGTTATACATTTAAATAATAGTTGTATTAACTAATAATTCTCATAGACAATTTGGATATTATCCTATAACTGACAATATGTTTGATTGCAGGATAGATTTTGAAATGTTCCTTTGGGCAAATGTGAATCCATTTTTCTCAAACTTGTCATTCTCAGCAGAGTAAATAATACGATGCCAATACCAGTTCAGTCCAATGCAGCTCAACAGTGCTTAGGATACAGTTCTTCAGGTATCCTATTTTTGACAACTTCCAATTTTCATCTCTTTTTACCCCTACATTTATTGACAGCTCTGTCAATATTTACCATAAGAGAAATTAAGGGCTGAGCCCCGGTGGTGCAGTGGTTGGGTGTGGGACTGCGGCCCAATGGCATGGAGGTTCAATTCCACAGGAGCAAATGCTGGGCCTCCTCCTCCCACCACTAGAGGGCAGTGATGCCCCCCCAAAACAGAATAGAAATTAAGCAATAACATTTTAACTTCACTAATTTGTCTAAAATAAAACAGCGAAACTATTATAGATTCATATTCAAATAATTTTATTAAGACAGATTTTTTTTGAAATTTAGTGAAATTATTTTGCATTTTTTATATACTTCCTTAATGTTTGGCTGAATAAAAGGTATTTCTACATAATAGAATTCTTTCATGTATGTTTCTTAATTCAATTTGCTGTGACAAATATTTTGGGCTGAAATAAGTGAAAAAATTAGACCTCACACAGATTAATATTAGAAAAGGGAGGTATAGTCTAATAATTATGAATATTCTTATGTTACAGAAAAATGTGACAAGTGATAGACTTTGGGGCCAGGATATGAAATCCATCAGACTCAACTGAAGGGCTCTCCTAGAGGTGAGCAAATAAACTGAAATATTTACCGATTTTTCTTTTTTATTATTTTTTTAACTTCTATATTTTTCTGGACATTGGTTTTAGCTTATTGTTGTCATCATTTTGTTTTCTTTTGTCAATTTGTCTTGCTATGTCTTGTTTCTTTGTGCATGTTATTACCTCTGCAGGTCTATCTATAGAAGATAGACTGGATGATCAGTCTGGAGGAGAAAATGATGGGACCAATGGTTCTGGGGGGATATGAGAGAGGGCGAGGTGGGGAAAAAGAGGTGATATTGACCAACCCAGGGAAAAGGGAATAACAAGTGATCTAAAATCAGTGACAAGAAGGGGGTGAGAGTCCTGGTAAGACTTGATCAAAGATAAGGTAACCAAGAGAAATTAGTGAAACCTAAATGAAGGCTGAAGATGACAGTGGGATAAGAGGAAAGTAAAAGGAAATGGAAGAAATAGGAGACAAAGGACAATTATAGAGGTCTAAATAAAGGCATGTACATATGTAAATATATTTATATATGAGGAAAGAAAATAGATCTATGTGCATATATTTATAGGTTTAGTAGTAAGGCAGCAGATGAACACCAGGCCTCCACTCAAGTACTTCCTCAATGCAAGAACACTTTGTTCTAGTAAATTTGTATTCCATGATGTTCACCTTCCCAACATGATCACTGAAGACAAATGTGTGCATAAGCAAAAGTGGTGAAGAAAGCTGACAGTGCCCAGCTATCAAAAGATATAGCATTTGGGGTCCCAAAGGCTTGAAGGTAAACAAACAACCATCTAGCTCAGAGGCAACAAAACCCACGTGGAAGACCCACATAAGCCTGTGTGGCCACGAGTTGTTGAAGGGATCAGGTATCAGGCATCAAAGAACTAAAAATTATATCATTGTAAATGAGGTGGAGTGCAAGTTGGGGATCCAAAGTCCATCTGTAGGTAACAGATTTCCCTTTATAGTAGGGGTTGTAGAGAGGAGACCAACCAGTTAGGGTGCAGTGTAGCAGTGATCAAACATACACTTTTCTCTATTTAATGCTTCCTCCTCCCCACTATTATGATCTCAATTCTACCTTACAAATCACTAGACCAGAGGATGTACACTGGTACAGATAGGAACCAGAAACCTGGGGAATCCAGGACAGATGATCCCTTCTGGACCAGTGGTGAGAGTGACAATACTGGGAGGGTAGAAGGAAGGTGGGGTGGAAAGGGTCGACCAATTACAAATATCTACATACAACCGCTTTCCTGGGGTATGGACAATGAGGAAGTGAGTAAAAGGAGACAGTATAAGATATGACAAAGTAATAATAATTTATAAATTGTCAAATGTTCATGAGTGAAGAGGGACAGTGGGAAAGGAGGGGGAAAATGAGGAGCTGATACCAAGTGCTTAAATAAAAGCAAATATTTTGAGAAGGAGGAGGGCAACAGATGTACAAATGTGCTTGACATACAATGAATGTACGTATGGATTTTGATGAGTTGTATGAGCCCGCAATAAAATTATTTTTAAGCTCATTTCATTATTGACATGAATACCACACATTGATGAACTTTCCCTATAACATTAAAATATATTGGTTTATATTGCCGTTTGAATATAACTGCTGACCAGGGTTTTGTAATCTGCATTGATCATTTAGAAAATATTGGTCTCCTGAGTTAAATAAATTCTCCAAATGGTGACACATTCCATTCCATAATAACACACGCACACACCAATTTGTAATTATTATCACTAATCACATCCAAAAAATGTAAGAAGTCACAAATTATCAAGCTCATCATGGTAAATGAAAGTTTTCCAAAATTCTAATTTCCCTTGGGAGTTCGAATGTTATCATTGCCTTGCTGATATATACAATTATATTCCTAAGAGTATTCAGTACACTGTCTACTAAATGTTCCCATCTGAATCACCACAGTTGGTCAATTTGGTGTTTTGTAAATAAAGCCCCATGGAAAAAAAGTAGCTAATTTTATGCCCAATCTATCACATGCATGCTAACTACCAGCCTCTAATATGCAGCAGAAGCATGCTGGGTATGCTTTCTATTTAATATATCCCAAAGAATATTAAAATGCACATATATGGAGAGGTTTATAAATTGAGTACAATCTTTTAAAAGGACATTTCTAAGTGAAACTGACTTTCTTTGTGTGTTTGTGGGATTTTTTTGATCACGAGTGTGTGACCGTGAAGAATTTGGTGGCAGTTCTTTGATTCCTGATGAGGCACCAGTTTCTTCATTGTTGTTTTTGCAGAATCAGTGAAAACATTAACACAATGAAGAAAGAAAGTGATGGCTTTATTTATAAAAATTAGCTCTGCCTTGCAGAACCCTTAAAAAGCTACTGAGGACTCTTAGAGATCTGTGGAGTCCTTTGATGAACATTTTCTGTCACTATTTAGAAGCCATAAATGAACATTATCAATCATAGTCATAATCATAATCATAAATCAAATCAATCAATCATACATATTATCGATCACCATAAGCCTATCCTGTCATTAGGCCTTGACTAGAATTCAAGTGAAGGTTCATACTGATCAGGTGATTTATACTTCCTATAGAAGTCGAGGGATGTTTCTATTTACTTCCTCTTTGGATGATCTTATTTTGCTTAAAGGCACCAATAATTGAAAATTCAACCCTCTTCAAATTCCAAAACCAACGCATAGAGTTTAATGCATGGAATTTCATCATACATGAGGAAGAATATGTCAAATAAAAAGTATTTTCATTTAATTTGATACATTCCTATTTTCTTCTTAATTCTTTTTCACTTCATTTCAGAATGTATGGTTCTTCCCCAACTTAATCTTAAGCAAAAAACCAAAACATTACCTTATTATTTCTTAAAAGAGTCTCTTCCATCCTTAATATCCCTTTTCAGATTATTACCTTTAGTTCTTGAGCTATGCAGTCGATTTATTGTATCTACTAACTCATCTACAGCTGTGTCCTCATTTTGGATAGTCATTTATTACCCTATGCTTATCTCTAGTGGGAGTGATTTTTCACAGGAGCCTTGCATTTCTGAGGTTGTTCCCTAAGGGATAGTTGTACTTGGTGCTCTCTTCCAATTCTATAATGTCAGAGCTAGTTTTAAGGTTAGTTTTTATTTGTTTGTTTGTTTTTTTAGAGTTGCTATATTGCACTGGTAATATTAAGTTGGACCCCACAGTTACCAATGGCATTTATTTTGGGTCTCTTTTGCTATTTCTACTCTGAGCAACTTGCAAGGGTGTTGTAAGTCAGAAATGACTCAATGGCAGTGGAGATTTTGGGTGGTTTTGTGGCTTGTTTGTTTGTTTAACTCTGGGCAAGAAACTAATTTCCTTGCTAAGGCCCACCCATGGGTCTTTCTGGAATCTCCAAGTAGAGATAAACTTTGCCCTGTGCTAGAGAAACAGAAAACTGGACTACGCTCCTGTATCTACTGTGTATCAACTAGGTACACAATTTTCTCCCTCCCTGGGTGTTTCTTATGAACATATATTATCTCTTCCATCTCAAAAACCACTTGTCTTGACCTGACTGCTACATACAGAAAACTCTTGGATTAGGCTATGTTTTGTTGTGCATGTTCTCAACAATGTCAACAAAATAAAAGTGTCTTTTAAAACAAAAGTGATAAAGAATACAGGTGCTGCCTTTAACAGTAAACTAAAAACACAAACTAATTATTTTGCATATCCTTTATATGACGTGGCACATCATATAAAGCTGTGTTTTAGTGAACCAATTTCTTGGTTGTCAGTTGTGGTTTTCAGTGTAATATTGCCTGAAGAAATTCCCTGGTTATGATGATGATAATAATAATATTAAAATCAAGTATGCATGATTGAGCAAAAAAGAACATCTACAATGGATGTAAGCGATCTAAGTGTGATTATCACAAATTAGGATGAGGAAAAAACACTCATCAAATGTAACCATCTTGGACACACAAAGAGACTCACCTGTACGCTGCCCGATGTTTCTGCAAGGCGATGGCAGCCAACAGAAGTCTAGCTCTCACGACAATCTCCAACTCGCCGGCAGGAAACCGAGAGCGGTCCTTGCCACCAGTGCACTCCAACTCTGACAGAAGGAAGTTGAGTTTCTCTTCCACGTCGAACAGTAAGATGGACTGAAGAAAGAGCACCATACAAAGCGGTGCAACTTCAGAAACGGTCCTAACAATGTCTCATCCTCATTCCGCAAATAGTCTTCATTTAGAAACTTCACAATGAATGAAGGACCCATAAGAAAATTGGGTCCTTCAGACGATGGAGCAAGGTCAGGGAAGAGGGTTGAAGGTGAACAGAGACTGAATGAGGAAAGGTATTGCCAAGCAAGGCTGTTCACTGGCTCGGGAGAGGGCACTCATTGGTCAGCACTCGGGACTGCCTGGGTCTCTGCCATCCCCACCATCAGCTGTGGAGCGGATCACCGTGGTTCACCGGGCTCTCTAAGGCTGAGATGGGAAGTGGATGAAGCAGGTCTGCCCGCCTAAGTCTTCATTCTGGACGCTCAGCTGAAACCCATTGCGCATCACAGGAACCCTTGGTCCTCGGTGCACTGATATGATGAGTGGTGGCTGCCCATGACGGGTTATGACCAGGAACGGGCTACATCTCCCTCAAAGAAGATGGGAATTCTACCACAGAACTACCCCTCAAACAAAGTTTGAAAACCCCCTGCCATCAAGGCACTACTGACTCCTAGCGAGCCTCCTCTGGAGTTTTGGGATGACAACTGTTTATAGGGAGTAGAAAGCCCAGTTTTCCATCCTCGGAGATGTTTGCAGGTGCTTTTGAACTGCTGGCCTTGCAGATTGCAGCCCAGCGCATGACCACTGCACCAGCAGGGCTCCATTTGATGGCTACTAGTTACCTTTAACGAAAGGCATCCCAAAGTGAGCTATGATCACCCAACTGGTGTGTGAAATTAATGGCGTTTCAAAGTGACCCATTAAGAACAAACAGCAGCTGAATCAACAGAGGGGAAAGAAACCAAATTTCTTACAAGCAAAGGGCTTTGAAAACTTGCTAATGCAGAGCGGTAATAGTACATAAATACGAGGGTAGTTTATAAAAGGATTAAGAACAGATATTTAAATCAAAACAACTTCATTCCTACTAGCAGTTCTGCCATTTATTAATTTCATGGAATAAATTCATTTTTATAGCTCTAAGTTTCAGTCTCATCACAGATCAGCACAAAGAATCTTTAAAATGATTACTTATTTTTTGAAAGAATAAAATAAAAAAGTTTTAAATTATTTTTAAAATACACAATAAGTTATATAAATTAACATGATGAATACTTCGGTCATAGAATTGTGAAAACAAAGTACTTATGGAAAAGACCTGTCCTGCAGAATGGTGCTGCTGTCATCATGGTTATTGTTAGAAAATGAGGATCGCAGGACATAGAATACTCAGATACAATCGAACAATGAATCACATTTTCTGCAGCATCCTATTCAGGTTATAAACTCAAGGTCTGATACCTCTGGGAACTTACTTTTCCTATTGATAGTACAAATCCTCTCTGGTCCCAATCTATGCTTAAGCCAAAATGACCTGATCTTCCAAAGACAAGCCCAAATCTGAAAGTGGACCAGCCCAGGGCTTAGCAGTGGACATTGTGGTAGTGGCTTTATTATGATTTGGAAATTTTTTCAGACTTACCTTTAGCCTGCTTAGAAAGATTTCATCTTTAACTCTTGTAAGCTGAGTATGTGAGCCGCTCTCATCTTTTAAGAGTAGTTCTATTAAAACACAAATTTGTGAGGAAAGGGTATATGTAGTTAGTTTAAATATTAATCTTATCTTTCACAACTCATTATTAATGGGGAAGCAAACTATCCGTAGATCTAATAAAGAACAGCCACATCATAATTTTAAAAACACAATGATAATTAGAAAATATCCCTAATCCAATTAATGCATAAACTGCTATTGGCTTAAATCAGCATAGATGGCAGTCTTAAAATGAATTAAAAAATGAATCAGACAATTATGAAAGGATCTTTTGAGTGCTTAATGAAATTATTCAAGCTATCAGCTACTAATCTAAAGCACTGGTTCTCTCACTGGTATCCAGGTCACCCTAAAATGCTCAAAGTAATTTAGATGTTCCAGATATTTCTACTATTTCAGTATGATCTCTTTAGAAGCATCCATTAGACTGATTGCACAAACTGCTTCACTTTAATAACAGGAGAGAGACATTTGCAACAGTGCAACTTAAATAGCTCTTTCAAAACTTCTGCTCACAATTCAAATTTGCTCCTTGTTTTGAGTGAGGAAGAAACGAGATAATTTCAGTTAGAGTCACTGTCTCTCTACAGTAAATCTGGCTTCTGAACTACAGAAGAGAGAAAATTCACAAATCATTACTGCCCACCCCCATTATTTGTATAAACAGATTTCGTCACTTAAGGATTTAATCTGTACAAGTCAATAATAATTCACATATGGTGGTTAAGAACCAGCCTCCACTTGTATAGTCTCCTTCTCTCAATTATGTTTTAAGTTCTTTACCTTTGGTTAAATGGATGACCTTATCAACAGAATGACCTTATGTTCCAAGGAGAGGACTGATAATATTCTCTAGCATAAAAGAACAGTGATGCCTCTTAAGGTGAGGTGGAGGCATATATAAACCATAGAATTGGGTTTCTTAATTCTGGGCACTTAATTCTAACCCCAGTACCTCTTTTGACATAGCCCTGGCTTGATACATCCCCCTATGAAGAGTTACTGAAGATATGAGTGCTACAGCAAAATGTAATCAATAAATTAGATGCTGCCTGACCATCAAAAAGACCAGTATCAGAGGTCTTAAAGCTTGTCTTCAAATAAGTATCCATTTATGTGAGGCATCAACTAAGTTCTAAAAAGCATATCAGCCTGTGTGATCCAAGGATTGCAAAAAAAATCCTTATATGAAGGAGGTTATGTATCAGAGCTTAAATTGTGAACTCGTCATTTGCAGAAGACTGGATAACAGTGGAAGCAAACACTCCATTTACCGAATGTACACATAGGTAAAATTTCCAGTGATTTTCCTCTGATGACTGTCAAGGGATGTGAATTGTCTGGTTATCAGAGAGAAATGTAGAGATGATTACAGAAGATTAAATTATTAAAATATAACACTTTATTTGAATGGTTACATTGCAACATTTGATCTGTTTCCCCTTTTAACACACATAATAGTTTTTTAAAAAGTGAAGAATGAATCCCATTCTGAACATACACCAGGGATGTGAATACCTTTGCTATCATCTGGAATACATTGGAAAGTG
>PVJH01040737.1:0-15546 GCA_004026705.1 Nesogale talazaci
GAGTTTTGCTGTTGCTACAGTTTTGGTTAAGGAACATACAATCCAATTTCAAAGACAATTGACAAATAATTACAAAATAGATCATGAGTTACTACTTAATATAAGATTAAAAACCGAGATGTCCCTAAAAAGAGAAGCTGGGGACAAATAAACCAACCAGGCGGTTGGAGAGTGTCTGTCCATTATCTGCTTTTTATATAGTCTCCTCAGAATGTTAGCAAAAATATAAGTTGAATTTTAATAATGTTTAGGAATAAAAATACAGTACAGCCCCAAGTCATCATTAGCCACACTCCAACACAGGTCCCAGGAAAGCACTCTAGCTGCCCTACCCAAAGGTCAAACATGCTGTGAAGAGTCTACAGAAGGTTACAAGAAAGAGTACAAGCCTTCCTCCCTTAAATGGCCTGCAATGTGACTTGCATTTGTACTACTATTAAGGCAAAACAAAGTCCAAATGTCAAATAAATACAGTACTTCTTTCCAGTAGTGAGGTTCTTTCCTTGGTTTCTAGAACACTATTCTTTGCTAGCTAACTCATCAACCTCTCTGATTTTTCGTTCCCTATTTCTTCTTCCTTTGGCCACCTCTTCTTTACATCCAGATCCTCTCTGCCACGTTTTACCCATGTCCACCATGGGACTACCACATACCCAATCATGCTTTCCAAATCTACATTGGGCTCCCTCAGTGCAAGAAGACTTTGCTCTAAGGACCTGCATCCTGTGATGCTCGCCTTCCGGACAAGATCGCTGATGACAAAGTAAGCAAATGTGGGGAAGAAAGCTGGTGGTGCCAGGTTATCAAAAGAGAGAGCATCTGGGGTCTTAAAGGCCTAATGATAAACAAGCGGCCATCTGATAGCTGAGAAGTAACAAGGCTCACATGGAAGAAGCACACCAACCTGTGTGATCGTGAGGCATTGATGGAATCAGGTATCAGGCATCAAAGACCCAGAACACAAAATCCTATCAATGTGAATGAGGGAGAGCACGGAGAGGAGACCAAAAGCCCATCTGGAGGCAATTGGGTCCTCCTTTACAGAAGGGAAACAAGGAAGAGACAAGCCAGTCAGGGGGCAGTATTTTACCAATGAAACATACAACTTTCCTCTAGTTCTTTAATGCTTCCTCCCCGCTACCATGATCCCAATTCTACCTTACAAATCCATCTAGGCCAAAGGAGTACACTGGCACAGATCTGAGCTCGCAACACAGGGAATGCAGGGCAGATTAGCCCTCAGGACTAATAATGAGTAGTGACACCAGAAAAGGAAGAGAAATGTGGGGGAAGAATGGGGGAACTGATCACAATGATCTTCATATAACTCCCTGTCAGGGGGACGAACAACAGAAAAGTAGGTGAAGAGAGACAGTGATCGGTATTCAACATGAAAAAAAATTATAAATTAACAAGTGTTCATGAAGGAGGGAGGGGGTGGTGGAAATGAGCTGATACCCAGTCATCAAGTAGAAAGAAAATGTTTTATTATTTTATTTTTTCAGTTTGGGGCATCACTGCCCTCTGGTGGTCATGGAAGCTACCCAGTGCTGCTCCTGAGAGCAGCTGCTGGATTTGAACCAGCAAGCTCAGCCCGAAATAAGAAAATGTTTTGAAAATGATGATGACAACATATGTACAAATGTGCTGACACATGGATGTAGGTATGGATTGTGATAAGAGCTGTGAACCCCCAACAAAGTGATTTAAATAAATAAATAGATATATACTGAATGCACTTCTCCCGAATTTCGGATTTATATTTCTAGCATTATTCTATTTGATAGAACCATAGTGAATTTAAAAAGAAATGTAAGGGCTGAGCCCCGGTGGCATAGTGGTTGTGCGCGGGACTGTGGTCCACTGGGATGGAGGTTCAATTCCAGCTCACAGAAGCAAAGGCTGGGCCTCCTACTCCCACCACCAGGGCAGTGATGCCTAAAAAAAAAAAAAAATGTAAAAGCAATAGAAATTGGGCTGAGCCCCGGTGGCATAGTGGTTGAGTGAGGGACTGCAACCCATTGGCTTGATGGTTCAAATCCAGCAGCGGCTCTCCAGGAGCAAGGCTGGGTAGCTCCCATGACCACCAGAGGACAGTGATGCCTCCCCTCCCCCCCAAAAAAAAAGAGGACAGAGAATATAGGAGTGATGTAAAAAACAATCTTGGTAGTTCAGAAAAGATCTCCCAAAAGAGAACAGAGGAGTCAAAACAGTTACTTGCATATTATAGCTACTTCAGTATGTCTTCATTTAGCAGTCAAGTAAATGATGAGGGAGTTTCAAAAAGTTTGTAGAAAGATTCAGTAATCTGGTTGTGCGCGGGACTGCGGCCCACTGGGATGGAGGTTCAATTCCGGCTCCCAGGAGCAAAGGCTGGGCCTCCTACTCCCACCACCTGAGGGCAGTGATGCCTAAAAAATAAAATAAAATAAAATAAAATAAAAGAAAGATTCAGTAATCTTTTCATTTCATTATTCCACAAACTTTCTGAAGTCCCTTTCATACTTCTGTGGCTATGCAATTTCTCCCTCTCCAAAGAAAAACTGAACAAAAAGTAATATCTGGTTATTTCAAGAAAGGTCCACTTTCAAAATGCCTTTACTTATACCTAGGTTGCTGCTTCCAATGTATAGGAGTTGCAAGAGTGATACTATTTAAGAAATATATAAATGTCTCATTCAATATTGCATTAGTTTTGGGGTCTTCAAGAAAACAGAGAACTATTTCAGGAAAAGAAAGATGTTTTTAAATTGATCAAAAAAATTTTAACACAGGGAAGTGAAGAGTTAATTTATGGATAACCAGTCATTTCAGTGATTGTAGAATATTTTTAGGTGTATGCAAAGAGTTAAAGCTCATTTTGGTATCAGATGAAACTAGCAAGTGCATACCCATTACCCCAGTTAATAATTAAACAGTTTCTCAATCTGCAGAAGGCCGTTTCACTCAGAAAGACCAATACAACCATCACCCTTTATCTTTAGAGTGGTCAGAGTCTGATGAATGGGTCAAAGATTTATAAAAACAGGATGAACTAAATCAGCAGGTTTTGTCTTTATAGAACACTGCAACCTAAAATGCTTATTACAAAATAGATGTGGTTTAAATAAAGTGCTTTTTATCTTAACCACAAAGACTCACTGTTATAAAATCTTTCCATGTATATTTGTACAAAAAGCACTAAGTTACCATAGAGATGGTATCAGTGACAAAAGGTATTAGAGGCAGAATGATACTGAAATTTCTAACAGATTTTGGAATAAGACATGCACTTCAAATATCTACTCAACTCATTAACTTAAAAAAAGGGTAAAAGATGTAAAGCTGAGTGAAAAGAACATGGGGTTCATTATACTATGCTTTCTATTTTTTTAAAAAATAATCTTTTGGGGGGCTCTTACAACTCTTAACATTCAATATATCATTTGTATCAAGCATATTTGTACACATGTTGCCATATTAATTTCAAAATATTATCTACTTGAGCCCCTCGTATAAGCTCCCCTTTCCCCCTCCCCTTTTATGAATCATTTTATTGGGGACTCACACATCTTCCCTAATGATCCATACATACATCAATTGTATGCAGGCCACATTTGCACACTTGGTGCCATCATCACTCTAAAAACATCCTCCCTCCACTTAGGCCCGCAGTACCAGCTCCCCATATCTCCCTTCACCCCCTCCCCCATGAACTCTTAATAATTTACAACTGTCACTATCTCTCATATCGTACACTGTCCAATGTGTCCCCACACTCACTTCCCTGTTTGTAGTCCGTGCCCCAGAGAGGCGGTTATAAATAGATCCCTGAAATTGGTTCTCCTTTCTATTTCACCATCTGTCCACCCTCCCAGTATCACCACTCCCACCACTAGTCTTGAGGGAACATCTATCCTAAATTCTCCATGTTTCCGCCTCCAGTGTACATCCCCTGTTATAACTGGATTTGTCTGGTAGAATTGGGATCATGATAGTGGGTGGGAGGAAGCATTTGAGAACTAAAGGAAAGCTGCATATTTCATTGTTACTACACTGTACTTTAACCAGCTCATCTCCTCTCTACAACCCCTCTGTAAGAGGATGTCACTTCACCTATTGATAGGTGTTGGGTCACCAACAGGTACTCCCCCTCATTTATAATGATATAATTTTAGTTCTTTGATCCCTTCAAAACCTCGTGGTCGCACAGGCTGGTGTGCTTCTTCCATGTGGGCTTTGTTGCTTCTGAGCAGTATGTTGCTTGTTTACTCAAGCCTTTAAGACCCTGATGCTCTATCTTTTGATAACTGGGCACTATCAGCTTTCTTCACCACATTTGCTTATGCACACATTTGCCGTCAGCGATCATATCAGGAGAGTGAGCACACAATGTTATGATTTTTAGTTCTTGAAACCTGATAACTGATCCCTTTGACACCTCATGGTCCCACAAGTTGGTGTGCTTCGTCCATATGGGCTTTCTATTTTTAAAAACATCCATAATACAAAAAAATTGGATTTAATTTATTCATCAAATGAGAATAACATCAATTCCTAATTATAGTAATGCTGAGAATGGCACATTGTAGCCACTCAATGTAACTACTAATCTTAATCTGAGGAAACTCTACACTTACAAATTTGGTAACTAATCCATTGTGTTTCTTGCATGTTGCTTGCAACATTTTAATAGTTATAACCATGACAATCTAAATAACTTTATATTCTGATTTAATGCCCATGTCTATGGTTTTCTAGAAATTTGTAATCTTCCTAATAGTTGTTCTTAAAAAACAAAACAAAGGTGGCCTTTATTGATGCTCCGATTTGGAAGGGATGGCACTGCTCGTACAACACATCGTCCGGGCATGTGAGAAAAACAACGCAGGTCTCCCAAGTGACTTGCCGGGCCCCGAGCCTGATACGTCAGGACCACGCCTCTGCAGGGCGGCGCGCCTCCTGCTTTCCCCTTCTTGATGGAGGCCTCCAGCTCGGGATGCCGTCGGTGATCACCTCGTGCTTCCACCACGCCACCTCGCCGGTGCCCGGAGTCGCAGCGGCGGCGAGGGGAAGTGGGCGCTGTCCGCCTCCCGGGGCCTCACGAAGGCGCACTCGAGGCCGCCCTCCTTGTCGTCGACGCGTGCACGACAGAGAGGACGACGCGGCGCCCGCGTGGGCCACGGTCAAGGTGACCAGCTCGGTGCGGCCTCTTGCTGCGCCTGCCAGGACCCTGGCCCTGGGGAGGGCCGCCTGGGGCGCAGACTGGGAGATGGGGGTGATGGTCTTCCCTGCATGGCCGCCGCCCCGAGCCAGGTTCAGACCCTTCAGCTCCGCCACAAGTGTTGGCCCTGCCGACGGCCAGGGGCGCACGCGACGACGATCTTCTCAGGGTTCTTCTTGAACACCTCCGCCGCGATGGGATGGGGATGGTGGCGCTGGCCGGGTTGGCGAGGATGCAGACCGGCTTCCGGGCAGTGCTGGGCACGGGCGGCGGCCGGGGTGGCCAGATCGTGGCGGTGGTGTCGAACAGGTCGCCGAGTCACGCCTGGCTTTCTCGGGGCTCCCGCGGGGAGGACCGCCACCCGGCAGCCTTTCAAGCAGTGGGCAGCTGCTGGGTCCGAGGTACCTTTCACATGGGCTCTGTCTCGATCTGGCGCGGGTCAGCGGCTACTCCGGGGGATGAGCGATAGCGTGAGGGTCAGGCGGCTCACCAGGGGGAAGGGAGAGGGGCTGTCCGAATCCTCCGGGGGCGCCCAGCACGGCGACTTTAGCATGGTTCAGGGCCGTGGTCCCTCACAGTTTTTAAATGCTCACTTAACACTTACTGATTAATTTGAAAAAGAACTGGACAGTGTACAATGCCACAAATAGTGGCTAAGGGTACCAGTCCGACTACAACATTGCTGGCATCAAGTATATTAAAATGTCATTTTGCTACTAAGGGTTCGTCACTGGAACTTCAATGTTGTTCTCTATCTGCATTTCGTTATTTTCAAATTTGAATAGAAATTTTAAAATATGTGTACTAAAACCCAAGTATTGGAAGAATATGGAAGTACATGTACACATATACATTAAGGAATTCAGAAATGGGTGAGGGAGACAGGAAAAATATATATACAGAAGAAGAAAAATGAAAGGATTAAGAATGAAAACATTCACCCTCATTAAGAAAATAGAAGAAAAATATATAAAATACCAAGCAAATATTTTCTACCTATCAAACCAACAAATATTCATTTAAGAGTTGCAACTATGCAGGGGAATAATTTATACTTGTAAGAGTTTAAGCCAGTAAAATCTTTCTGAAGGGCAATCTGTAAGTGTATGCCAAATCCTTAAATTTTACAACTCTGGTCCCACAATTGTATTCCAGGAATTTAACCTAAGCTGAAAAACATTACATAGGATTCCACTACAAGATGTTCGTAGCAAGACTGCCTACAATGATTGAATAATGGGGAAAACCTGTCAACAACAATCTGACTAAATTATGGCACACAATACAAATGCGAAGTACACACTTAAGATCATGACTGTATACCGTCATACAACTTTTTTCCTCAATACATTGCTGTTAAAACATGGAGACTATAGAAAACTATATGTGGCAAGGTCTCATTTTATTTTTTTCATTTATGAGTACTTAACTTTTTTTTTTTAGGCATCACTGCCCTGGTGGTGGGAGTAGGAGGCTCAGCCTTTGCTCCTGTGAGCGGGAATTGAACCTCTGTCCCAGTGGGTCGCAGTCCTGCGCACAACCATTATGCCACCGGGGCTCAGCCCGAGTACTTAACTTTTTAATGGGTTTTTTGTTTTGTTTTGTTTTTGGCATCACTGCTCTCTGGTGGTGGGAGTAGGAGGCCCAGCCCCACTGCTGGAATTGAACCTCCATCCCAGTGGGCCGCAGTCCCGCGCACAACCATTACGCCACTGGGGCTCAGCCCTAGTAATTAACTTTTTAAATGTAATATGTTAATTATACTTGTTCTTCACAGTGAGTGGTAAAAGTGTCAAGATCCTTTACTCATTAACTTCATTTAATCAGTCCAATCTATTATTTATCTTAATCCGTGTGTGTTATTTGAATAGCAGTTAGGTACTAATAGCCCATGTACTATGTACATCCTACTGAACTCTATGCTCTTAGAAGAAGGCGCTCTGATGGCGTACTGGTTACAGCACTTGGCTGATAAACCAAAAAGATCGGCAGTTGAAACCCACCAGCTACTCTCATAGGACAAAGTTGTGGCATTCTGCTTACATACAGATGTCCAGTCGAGCAGTACCAAGTTCCCTGAGAGGGATCACATTAGAAGTCCTGGACAGAGAAGGCAAGAAATGTGGAACAAAAATTAAAAAGAGACACGGCTTCCCAGTGAGATAGAGACTGGAGGAACCCCTAAGACTTGTCCCACAGTCACCCTTCAGGTCTGAAAACGAACTCATTTCCCTCACCAAAAGCCCCAACATCCCAGCCCCGGCTCAATTACATTTCAGCCGACAACAGACAGGAGTATTAGGGGAGGCACATACCTGGTAGGGTACTCTATCAGTGGAGGTCAACGGGCAGCATTTACCCAAGAACAAACTTTCGAAAGGTTAGGAAACGAGAATGGAAACAAGAAACACAGGGGGAAAGTGGGCTAAGTGAGGTGTCGTGGAAGGAATTCCAATGAATGAGATGAAACAATATGTGAACAAATAAATAGTTGGCTGTAAAACGGATGATCTCCACTCAAGTCACAGCAGAAAGTTACAGAAGACAAAAGCAAAACAGACGGACAGCCTTGAAGCCCAACAGGGAAGGTCTTCCGGGTCCTCTTGCGGCAGTGGACACTAGCAATCAATTCAGCTCCATGGCACTGACTCCTCTGAATATACTACTTAAATGATAGCACATTTCTAAACTTTATCTATGTGACTACAAAAGGACACATTATCAATTCCTAAAACACAAACGCTGTTAAACTTTTAATCCATCAATTATCCTGTATAAGCAGCTGCTTAAAAAAGAAAACCAAAAGCCTGTGAGCAGGCTTGTTGTTATTACTATTATTACCTTAATCACCTTGCAGGAGCCTTCATTTCACTTGAAATTATCTTTGATATTCAGGTGAGATATTCATACCCCAGCTCTCCACACTAATTATTGGGCTGCCAGCTGCAAGGTCATTGGTTCAAACCCCTCCGTCTTCACTCCGAGAGAATGACAAGACTGCTCTAGTAAAGACTTACTGCCTCCCAAACCCTAAGGAGCAGTTAGCTCTCTTCCATCCTATCTGCTATTCCAAGATATTCACCATCCCCTAAGAAATGCAAACACTTAAACAGAAAGCAAGCCTTAATCTAGCTGCCCTGCTGCCTCCTGATTCGCCCAGAAGAGACGGAGTTTAAGCATGCTATCCTGGTGTCCTGTTTAGACGGTTTCCCCTTGCACTTATAAAGATGTGTTAGTTCAGAGTTCAATGACAAATTAACCTCAAGAGTCAAATACATGAATAAACATTTATTTTGAGGAGTAGGCCCCCAACACATTTTTCAGAAACATTATTATCAACATTCAGGAACAATTGTAAAAGGAAACAGTTAAATCATCCAGTTGAACTGCTAAAATAACCTTAAAATCTGATAGAAGATTGGAACTTTGCCTAAAAATTGTAATATGATTTGGAAATCTAAATTTAGAGAATTAAATGAGTGGGAAAGAGAACTACCCTGTTTGGTAGCTGAGGAATGTTTTTTTAAAGGGAGCTTGCCATCCATTCAACTTCAGATAAGGAGATAAAACCCCTAATAATCCAGCATTTAAATTGACTTAAGAGTCAAGTTGACCAAGCGTAAGTCAAAGATAGGAAAAATCTTCACATAACACACTCAAACTGTTCCATCCCTCAGGGGACTTAGGACCAGTAATCATGATTTCAACAATAGAATGTGGTCCCTTCTAGGCCCTGTTTGTCTCTCATCCGTACAACTCACAAAAAGAAAACCAAAAGAAAAAACTGCTATATAAGCCCTAACATTTCTTTTGTAAACAGTCTTACCCATCTCAAAGCTTGGTATTATAACTGATTCCTTTTTCTGCTATTTCTAATTTTCCACCAAATCTTTTTTGTCCTGCCTCTAAACTTCACTGAGAATTTTACCTTTTTCCCCATTCCTCCCTCACTGCTACTGAATCCATGCCAAACCACAGCGATTAAAAAGCCTCCTCTTTCTCCCACAAAGTATTTGGAGGTTTTGAACTGTTAAATTAACACTGTGGTCACTACACCCCCAGGGTTCTTCCGCACTGGTTCAAATCATCAGTAGCTGAGCAATTTCCAATGCCTTTCTAGTCAATCGCACTTCTACTGTCTAAGAAAACCGAGACTTACAGAAATGTAGGCGCTTGCAGAGAAGAGGTCTGTGGGTGTGGGGACAACTTGGAATTCAGGGAATCTAAGTGTTACGCTGGCTCTCAAGGGTTTTGTCTTTGCACAAGTATGGAGCCAGCATCCAGGCCGTTGGAGGAGGGGGCGAGAGGGTGGGGGAGAAAGCATCCAAGGAGTAACCCTGACACTGAATCACACAGAAAATACGTACAAAGCTCCCGCCTAATTTCTGAAAATAACTTCCATATACAGCAACTTCAATTTTAGAGAACTCCTAAGGATTCAGTAGTGGGGTGAACAGTAAATGGCTTTTATGAGGACCTCCCTATCTGCTTCCACTGGCTCCCCTACCATGTCCTTCAAGACAGAGAATCTGGGCAACAGTTAAATCTTCCAATTTTAGCTTCTATTGCTTTATTATTATCTCAGGAACTCATCGGACAGTCCTACCCTGTGCTACGGGGTCGCTCTGAATTGGAGTTGCCTTCGTGAGTTTGAGTTTTTCCCAGTCTGATTGCTTATTAAGTTAAAAACAGGGCAAATGTAGTCAGTAACGAATGGCAGACTCTTGAACACATTTGAACACTCCTTGAAGCAATGCCTTCTCTTGGTTTTCAGGATGTCACTCTCGGAAATTTCCTCCTGTCTCACTTGTTTCTTAATTGTCTTACATAGACCTTTCTCCTTCTCAAGTAGGGTTTTCAAGGGGTCTGAGCCAGTGTGAGGAGAGATTGCCTCCACCCCAGGTAGACTGAAAAAACCTACATTTTACCAACACCTCCATTCACCATTCACCTGAGGTTCTGTCGGAATCACCTGGGTCTTGTTAAAATGGAGATGCATTCAAAACCTTGTCTCAGAGCTCAATGCTATCAAGGCTTGCCTCATTTCACCTACAAAACTCCCAGAGTGAACTGCTCTAGTCCCTTAACTTTAAATACTGTTAAGTAATAACTCCCAAATATATCTATCTAGATCCTCTATCACTCCTAAATTCTAGACTAATTTACAGAAAAGTCTATCTTGCAATTATACTTGCGTACCTAACGGGTATTATATTAATACAAACTAGAATGGGATTCTATCCTTATCATGAAATCTTTCTCAGCACACATTCTCAAGCTTTTGCTACCATCCCACTTGGAATTCATTGGTACCACCAATGATCTTGGCTCCACCAATAAGTTATAAATACAGAGACCCTCCCTATTATTATCATAATCTCCTACCTTCTCTTCAACTAGTAGGCCATTCTCCATCCCCCTAATTCCGACATCAGTTCTCCACTGGGCAGAACTATCTCTTAATCAGACCTTGCCACTCCCTTGCCTCAAATGCCTCAACAGCTTTCCAACATCCCAAAAAGTAAAAGCTAGACTTCATTTTAAGATTCGCAGACATCCAGATATGTCTCTGACCTAAACTCCTTTCTCTTGAATGCCTCAAACCTATTCCTTATATCTGCTGTTCCCTTAGTCGTGAACGTTCTCCTCCCTTGGAATTTGAGGTATACATAAACATTCATCCGTCTGCACAAATGTGAAGAGTTCTATTTAAGTAAGTATTGACAATGGCATACAGCCATGTAATCACCTCAAACAAGCTAGCAAAGATTTCCTTGGCTCTTGGGAAGTTCCCCGTCTTTCCTGTCATTGTGGCACAGCTGTGTTGAATGCTAGGCTGGTAACACGAATATCAGTGGCCCGAGCCTACCAGGTGCTCTACATGACAGAGGGGTTTGGCTGCTTCCATAAGGATTTCCAGATCACTATGGGAAACAATGTGGTATTTTCTTTAAAAGTTTGAAAGGGAGATGTCACTTGATGCATCAATCCTATTAGTAGATATATGGCTTTTAAAAATGTCAGGATATGTCAGGATATGTACAGGAGGAGTTCAAAAACTTTGTGAAAAAATGGAATTAAAAGATAAGGGATGGGCTGAGCCCCGGTGGCGTAGTGGTTGTGCGCAGGACTGTGGCCCACTGGGACGGAGGTTCAATTCCAGCAGTGGGGCTGGGCCTCCTACTTCCACCACCGCAGAGCAGTGATGCCCCCCCCCCCAAAAAAAAAACCAAAAAAAAAAGATAAGGGAAACTTTTTGAAGCCCTCTCCTATGTACACTCTCATTCACTGCAATGTTATTCATTCACTGCCATATTATCCACAAGAGCATGTAGGTGGAGACAACTTCAGTGCCTGACAACAATAAACTAGGGTACATGCACAGAATGGAGTACTACACAATTCACAAATGACATTATCACACAGATGAACCTAGAGGACATTAAGGCTGAGTGAAATACTTCAATCACAAGAGAAGAAACAATGTATGAGTATCATTTTTTTTTTTTTTTTTTTTTTTAGGCATCACTGCCCTGGTGGTGGAAGGAGGAGGCCCAGCCTTTGCTCCTGTGAGCGGGAATTGAACCTCCGTCCCAGTGGGCTGCAGTCCCGTGCACAACCACTATGCCACCGGGGCTCAGCCCATGAGTCTATCATTTTAAAAAATCAAGGAAGTGTTTAGACACACACAAAAAATCCTGGACAGTTACCAAGAATAAGAGAACAGAGGGAAAAGTCACAGACTAAATAATCACTCTATATTAATTTGGGTAATGAGAAATGGTGTGTGTGCATGGATGTGTGATAAGCACATTATTACTAAACAAAAGAAAGTCACATTATTACTAAAAGAAGACACAGAGGGGCTGAGCCCCGGTGGCGTAGTGGTTGTGCGCGGGACTGTGGCCCACTGGGATGGAGGTTCAATTCCAGCTCCACAGGAGCAAAGGCTGGGCCTCCTACTCCCACCACCAGAGGGCAGTGATGCCCCAAAAACAAAAAAAAAGAAAACACAGAAAGGTGCACACAAATTACAAACAACAAAGACTGTAAAATAATTACGGTATCTCCTACTCCCACCAACGGAGAGCAGTGATGCCCCCCCCCCAAAAAAAATAATTACCTTATCAACAATGTTAAGTATTAATCTATGAATGCATACATAGGTAGACAGGTAAAATAGACATGAGTTGGCAAAAGGGATAAAACTGACAACAATATGTTCGGCAGAAGATATTTCTATATATATTATTTGTATTTACTTTATATTCACTTTTATAACAGAGCAAACAAGTACAAAGGCATATAAATGTCTTAGCTATAACTAAATTCATTAAGGAAATGAGTCACTGGGCCTGAAAGTATGGGACTATTGCTGCTAGAGACATCAAAGTCAATTGAGATAGCATAGTTCAAAGACAATGTTCTACATGCTACTTTCATGAGTCTCAATTGGGGTCTTAAAGGTTTCCAGTGGCCATCTAAGGTGTAACTGTAGTCTCTCCCCATCTGGATCAAACAAGAGTGAAGAAACACAGACACATAGAAACAATAAGGTCACAAGAAATACTGTTTGCAGAAATTTCAGCCACTACCACTCTGAGACCAAAAGTTCTTGATGATGCTCAGTTATATTACTGTCTGCTCTGGAAGGGATCATATTAGAAGATACTGGAAAAAAGTGGGAGGATGAAGTGGAACAAAATTCAAAATCATAAACAAGACCGGCTTACTGTTCGCATAGAAAATGGTAGAGCCCCTGAGACCACATAGTCCTTGGTCACTTCTCAGGGGTTGAACAGAACTCACTTCCATGACTCAACTTTCAGCCAAACAGGGACAGGTCCAAAGAGCAAAAATTAATGCCATAGAGGTAAACACTCTCTGGAACAATCAGTCACATGAAATCAAAAGGGCATCATTTGCCCAGAGATCAAGTTCAGACGGCAGTGATGGATAGAAAAGAAGGATGCTGGGAAACAATAACATAAAAGTGGGATGGAGCACTAAACTAAATGCGTATGACTTACTGAAAGGAAAATCAATTTACTATGTATAGTTTCATTCAAATCATTGTAGTGACTATCACATTCTTTTGACACAGTGAAATCAAATGATGCATTGCATAGGGCAAATCTGGTAAAAAAAACTCTTTTTTGGGGGGGCAGGGCAGGGCATCACTGCTCTCCGGTGGTGGGAGTAAGAGGCCCAGCCCCACTGCTGGAATTGAACCTCCGTCCCAGTGGGCCGCAGTCCCGCACACAACCACTACGCCCCCGGGGCTCAGCCCCAAAGACCTCTTTAAAATGTTAAAAAGCAAAGGGATTAAGGTGTGTCTGATTGAAATCATGGTACATGTCCCATCATCTCACATGCATGCAAGAGTTGGACAAGGAGTAGAGAACACTGGAGGTGAATCAATGCGTTTGAATTATGATGTTTGCAAATACTGAATATGCCACGAACTGCCAGAAGAGTGAACAAATCTATTTTTTTTTTTTTATTTTAGGCATCACTGCCCTCCAGTGGTGGGAGTAGGAGGCCCAGCCTTTGCTCCTGGGAGCCGGAATTGAACCTCCATCCCAGTGGACCGCAGTCCCGCGCACAACCACTACGCCACCGGGGCTCAGCCCTGAACAAATCTATTTTTAGAAAAAAGATAGCCAGAATATTCCTTAGACATCTACTTTAGACATTCTATCAACAAGTAGTCTGGGAGAAGGAGGTCATTCGTGGTAAGGTAGAGGATCAATGAAAAGAGGAAAGTGCCCCAATGAAACGGAATAAGTGGTCGCAACAATGCATTTGAGCATAGCCATGTGGACACAGGACCAGGCAGGGCTTCATTCTGTTGTGCATCGGGTTGCTATAAATCAGAGCAATGAGACTCCAGGACACCTGGAGCAACAACAGCATGGTACATGATCACTCATATCTAGTTCACAAATGGTTTTCAGAGTCATCTATACATATGTTGGGTATTTTGAGTAGTTTGGTACTTTTTACTACTTCATTAATGGTCTGTTGTGTGAACACACCATAATTTGCCTATGAACACTCTTGAACTTATAGTTCTGTGGACATGGTTTCATTTGTCTTGCTTAAATTCTTAGGAGTAGAAATGCTGCATCACAGGATAAATACATACTTTCCTTCATTTGGAAAGTGCCAGATGATTCTCGAATGTAATTGTACATCTCACCTACACACTAGGAATGTATACAGAACAAGTATTTGATGTGCATGGCTACTAACCAAAAAGTTGGTGATTCAAGTCTACCCAGAGGTGCCTCACAAGAATGGCCCAGTGGCCTGCTTGTGAATAATCAGCCCTTGAAAACCCTACCGGGGTCACTTACAGTTGGAATCAATTCAATGGCAACTGCTTTAAATAGCAAAGTTCCAGGTGGCTCACAGCATTTGCCAATCTTGAGCCTTTCCCTTATAAGCCGTTCTGTCAAGTGTGGAATGGCATCTCGCCGGTGACTAAGGCGTGCTCTGCACCTCTGTCAGCGCTCACTGGCCATTACTTACAGTCCTTTGAGAAGTCTGTTCATGTCTTTTGTCATTGTGTTACTGTGTCCTTCCTTTTTCTTTTTGTTACAGTTATTTTAGTTCTTCCTACATAAGGAATCAGCGAGAGTCTTTCACAGACAAATGAACTAGAAATGTTTGCTCCCTAAAGTTTGCGTACCTTCTTAGTTTCTCCTACAGGCTCACAATGAGTCAGAATCAGCTCAATGGAAATGTGTTTGCATTCTTTGGATTCATTTCCTTAATGTCTTTGTTTGTTTGTTTTGGGGGGCATCACTGCCCTCTGGTGGTGGGAGTAGGAGGCCCAGCCTTTGCTTCTGTGGAGCCACTGCTGGAATTGAACCTCCTTCCCAGTGGGCCACAGTCCCGCGCACAACTACTACGCCACTGGTGCTCGGACCTTTTTAATTTTTTTTTTAGGCATCCCTGCCCTCTGGTGGTGGGAGTAGGAGGCCCAGCCTTTGCTCCTGTGAGTTGGAATTGAACCTCCATCCCAGTGGGCCGCAGTCCCGCGCGCAACCACTACACCACCGGGGCTCAGCCCGACTCAGCTCTTTTTTAAAGCAGTAATCTTAATATAGAGGAGTTCTAATTTACTATTTGTTTTCTTTTTCATTTTTGATCATATCAAGGTCTTAAGGATATTATTTTTTCCTAAAAGCTCCAAGAGATATAAGATATGTCATCCACAAACTCTTGGATTCTCTTCCCAAAGAGGTGATAAAACCAAATCCAGCAGCAGCGCTCCAGGAGCAAGGCTGGGCTTCCTACTCCCACTAGGGCAGTGATGCCCACCAAAAAAAAAAAAA